>CAWVPA010000013.1:0-23937 GCA_963931875.1 Pollenia griseotomentosa | reverse complement strand
AATATAAATATAAATATAAATATAAATATAAATATAAATATAAATATAAATATAAATATAAATATAAATATAAATATAAATATAAATATAAATATAAATATAAATATAAATATAAATATAAATATAAATATAAATATAAATATAAATATAAATATAAATATAAATATAAATATAAATATAAATATAAATATAAATATAAATATAAATATAAATATAAATATAAATATAAATATAAATATAAATATAAATATAAATATAAATATAAATATAAATATAAATATAAATATAAATATAAATATAAATATAAATATAAATATAAATATAAATATAAATATAAATATAAATATAAATATAAATATAAATATAAATATAAATATAAATATAAATATAAATATAAATATAAATATAAATATAAATATAAATATAAATATAAATATAAATATAAATATAAATATAAATATAAATATAAATATAAATATAAATATAAATATAAATATAAATATAAATATAAATATAAATATAAATATAAATATAAATATAAATATAAATATAAATATAAATATAAATATAAATATAAATATAAATATAAATATAAATATAAATATAAATATAAATATAAATATAAATATAAATATAAATATAATATAAATATAAATATAAAATATAAATATAAATATAAATATAAATATAAATATAAATATAAATATAAATATAAATATAAATATAAATATAAATATAAATATAAATATAAATATAAATATAAATATAAATATAAATATAAATATAAATATAAATATAAATATAAATATAAATATAAATATAAATATAAATATAAATATAAATATAAATATAAATATAAATATAAATATAAATATAAATATAAATATAAATATAAATATAAATATAAATATAAATATAAATATAAATATAAATATAAATATAAATATAAATATAAATATAAATATAAATATAAATATAAATATAAATAAAATATAAATATAAATATAAATATAAATATAAATATAAATATAAATATAAATATAAATATAAATATAAATATAAATATAAATATAAATATAAATATAAATATAAATATAAATATAAATATAAATATAAATATAAATATAAATATAAATATAAATATAAATATAAATATAAATATAAATATAAATATAAATATAAATATAAATATAAATATAAATATAAATATAAATATAAATATAAATATAAATATAAATATAAATATAAATATAAAATATAAATATAAATATAAATATAAATATAAATATAAAATAAATATAAATATAAATATAAATATAAATATAAATATAAATATAAATATAAATATAAATATAAATATAAATATAAATATAAATATAAATATAAATATAAATATAAATATAAATATAAATATAAATATAAATATAAATATAAATATAAATATAAATATAAATATAAATATAAATATAAATATAAATATAAATATAAATATAAATATAAATATAAATATAAATATAAATATAAATATAAATATAAATATAAATATAAATATAAATATAAATATAAATATAAATATAAATATAAATATAAATATAAATATAAATATAAATATAAATATAAATATAAATATAAATATAAATATAAATATAAATATAAATATAAATATAAATATAAATATAAATATAAATATAAATATAAATATAAATATAAATATAAATATAAATATAAAATATAAATATAAATATAAATATAAATATAAATATAAATATAAATATAAATATAAATATAAATATAAATATAAATATAAATATAAATATAAATATAAATATAAATATAAATATAAATATAAATATAAATATAAATATAAATATAAATATAAATATAAATATAAATATAAATATAAATATAAATATAAATATAAATATAAATATAAATATAAATATAAATATAAATATAAATATAAATATAAATATAAATATAAATATAAATATAAATATAAATATAAATATAAATATAAATATAAATATAAATATAAATATAAATATAAATATAAATATAAATATAAATATAAATATAAATATAAATATAAATATAAATATAAATATAAATATAAATATAAATATAAATATAAATATAAATATAAATATAAATATAAATATAAATATAAATATAAATATAAATATAAATATAAATATAAATATAAATATAAATATAAATATAAATATAAATATAAATATAAATTAAATATAAATATAAATATAAATATAAATATAAATATAAATATAAATATAAATATAAATATAAATATAAATATAAATATAAATATAAATATAAATATAATATAAATATAAATATAAATATAAATATAAATATAAATATAAATATAAATATAAATATAAATATAAATATAAATATAAATATAAATATAAATATAAATATAAATATAAATATAAATATAAATATAAATATAAATATAAATATAAATATAAATATAAATATAAATATAAATATAAATATAAATATAAATATAAATATAAATATAAATATAAATATAAATATAAATATAAATATAAATATAAATATAAATATAAATATAAATATAAATATAAATATAAATATAAATATAAATATAAATATAAATATAAATATAAATATAAATATAAATATAAATATAAATATAAATATAAATATAAATATAAATATAAATATAAATATAAATATAAATATAAATATAAATATAAATATAAATATAAATATAAATATAAATATAAATATAAATATAAATATAAATATAAATATAAATATAAATATAAATATAAATATAAATATAAATATAAATATAAATATAAATATAAATATAAATATAAATATAAATATAAATATAAATATAAATATAAATATAAATATAAATATAAATATAAATATAAATATAAATATAAATATAAATATAAATATAAATATAAATATAATATAAATATAAATATAAATATAAATATAAATATAAATATAAATATAAATATAAATATAAATATAAATATAAATATAAATATAAATATAAATATAAATATAAATATAAATATAAATATAAATATAAATATAAATATAAATATAAATATAAATATAAATATAAATATAAATATAAATATAAATATAATATAAATATAAATATAAATATAAATATAAATATAAATATAAATATAAATATAAATATAAATATAAATATAAATATAAATATAAATATAAATATAAATATAAATATAAATATAAATATAAATATAAATATAAATATAAATATAAATATAAATATAAATATAAATATAAATATAAATATAAATATAAATATAAATATAAATATAAATATAAATATAAATATAAATATAAATATAAATATAAATATAAATATAAATATAAATATAAATATAAATATAAATATAAATATAAATATAAATATAAATATAAATATAAATATAAATATAAATATAAATATAAATATAAATATAAATATAAATATAAATATAAATATAAATATAAATATAAATATAAATATAAATATAAATATAAATATAAATATAAATATAAATATAAATATAAATATAAATATAAATATAAATATAAATATAAATATAAATATAAATATAAATATAAATATAAATATAAATATAAATATAAATATAAATATAAATATAAATATAAATATAAATATAAATATAAATATAAATATAAATATAAATATAAATATAAATATAAATATAAATATAAATATAAATATAAATATAAATATAAATATAAATATAAATATAAATATAAATATAAATATAAATATAAATATAAATATAAATATAAATATAAATATAAATATAAATATAAATATAAATATAAATATAAATATAAATATAAATATAAATATAAATATAAATATAAATATAAATATAAATATAAATATAAATATAAATATAAATATAAATATAAATATAAATATAAATATAAATATAAATATAAATATAAATATAAATATAAATATAAATATAAATATAAATATAAATATAAATATAAATATAAATATAAATATAAATATAAATATAAATATAAATATAAATATAAATATAAATATAAATATAAATATAAATATAAATATAAATATAAATATAAATATAAATATAAATATAAATATAAATATAAATATAAATATAAATATAAATATAAATATAAATATAAATATAAATATAAATATAAATATAAATATAAATATAAATATAAATATAAATATAAATATAAATATAAATATAAATATAAATATAAATATAAATATAAATATAAATATAAATATAAATATAAATATAAATATAAATATAAATATAAATATAAATATAAATATAAATATAAATATAAATATAAATATAAATATAAATATAAATATAAATATAAATATAAATATAAATATAAATATAAATATAAATATAAATATAAATATAAATATAAATATAAATATAAATATAAATATAAATATAAATATAAATATAAATATAAATATAAATATAAATATAAATATAAATATAAATATAAATATAAATATAAATATAAATATAAATATAAATATAAATATAAATATAAATATAAATATAAATATAAATATAAATATAAATATAAATATAAATATAAATATAAATATAAATATAAATATAAATATAAATATAAATATAAATATAAATATAAATATAAATATAAATATAAATATAAATATAAATATAAATATAAATATAAATATAAATATAAATATAAATATAAATATAAATATAAATATAAATATAAATATAAATATAAATATAAATATAAATATAAATATAAATATAAATATAAATATAAATATAAATATAAATATAAATATAAATATAAATATAAATATAAATATAAATATAAATATAAATATAAATATAAATATAAATATAAATATAAATATAAATATAAATATAAATATAAATATAAATATAAATATAAATATAAATATAAATATAAATATAAATATAAATATAAATATAAATATAAATATAAATATAAATATAAATATAAATATAAATATAAATATAAATATAAATATAAATATAAATATAAATATAAATATAAATATAAATATAAATATAAATATAAATATAAATATAAATATAAATATAAATATAATATAAATATAAATATAAATATAAATATAAATATAAATATAAATATAAATATAAATATAAATATAAATATAAATATAAATATAAATATAAATATAAATATAAATATAAATATAAATATAAATATAAATATAAATATAAATATAAATATAAATATAAATATAAATATAAATATAAATATAAATATAAATATAAATATAAATATAAATATAAATATAAATATAAATATAAATATAAATATAAATATAAATATAAATATAAATATAAATATAAATATAAATATAAATATAAATATAAATATAAATATAAATATAAATATAAATATAAATATAAATATAAATATAAATATAAATATAAATATAAATATAAATATAAATATAAATATAAATATAAATATAAATATAAATATAAATATAAATATAAATATAAATATAAATATAAATATAAATATAAATATAAATATAAATATAAATATAAATATAAATATAAATATAAATATAAATATAAATATAAATATAAATATAAATATAAATATAAATATAAATATAAATATAAATATAAATATAAATATAAATATAAATATAAATATAAATATAAATATAAATATAAATATAAATATAAATATAAATATAAATATAAATATAAATATAAATATAAATATAAATATAAATATAAATATAAATATAAATATAAATATAAATATAAATATAAATATAAATATAAATATAAATATAAATATAAATATAAATATAAATATAAATATAAATATAAATATAAATATAAATATAAATATAAATATAAATATAAATATAAATATAAATATAAATATAAATATAAATATAAATATAAATATAAATATAAATATAAATATAAATATAAATATAAATATAAATATAAATATAAATATAAATATAAATATAAATATAAATATAAATATAAATATAAATATAAATATAAATATAAATATAAATATAAATATAAATATAAATATAAATATAAATATAAATATAAATATAAATATAAATATAAATATAAATATAAATATAAATATAAATATAAATATAAATATAAATATAAATATAAATATAAATATAAATATAAATATAAATATAAATATAAATATAAATATAAATATAAATATAAATATAAATATAAATATAAATATAAATATAAATATAAATATAAATATAAATATAAATATAAATATAAATATAAATATAAATATAAATATAAATATAAATATAAATATAAATATAAATATAAATATAAATATAAATATAAATATAAATATAAATATAAATATAAATATAAATATAAATATAAATATAAATATAAATATAAATATAAATATAAATATAAATATAAATATAAATATAAATATAAATATAAATATAAATATAAATATAAATATAAATATAAATATAAATATAAATATAAATATAAATATAAATATAAATATAAATATAAATATAAATATAAATATAAATATAAATATAAATATAAATATAAATATAAATATAAATATAAATATAAATATAAATATAAATATAAATATAAATATAAATATAAATATAAATATAAATATAAATATAAATATAAATATAAATATAAATATAAATATAAATATAAATATAAATATAAATATAAATATAAATATAAATATAAATATAAATATAAATATAAATATAAATATAAATATAAATATAAATATAAATATAAATATAAATATAAATATAAATATAAATATAAATATAAATATAAATATAAATATAAATATAAATATAAATATAAATATAAATATAAATATAAATATAAATATAAATATAAATATAAATATAAATATAAATATAAATATAAATATAAATATAAATATAAATATAAATATAAATATAAATATAAATATAAATATAAATATAAATATAAATATAAATATAAATATAAATATAAATATAAATATAAATATAAATATAAATATAAATATAAATATAAATATAAATATAAATATAAATATAAATATAAATATAAATATAAATATAAATATAAATATAAATATAAATATAAATATAAATATAAATATAAATATAAATATAAATATAAATATAAATATAAATATAAATATAAATATAAATATAAATATAAATATAAATATAAATATAAATATAAATATAAATATAAATATAAATATAAATATAAATATAAATATAAATATAAATATAAATATAAATATAAATATAAATATAAATATAAATATAAATATAAATATAAATATAAATATAAATATAAATATAAATATAAATATAAATATAAATATAAATATAAATATAAATATAAATATAAATATAAATATAAATATAAATATAAATATAAATATAAATATAAATATAAATATAAATATAAATATAAATATAAATATAAATATAAATATAAATATAAATATAAATATAAATATAAATATAAATATAAATATAAATATAAATATAAATATAAATATAAATATAAATATAAATATAAATATAAATATAAATATAAATATAAATATAAATATAAATATAAATATAAATATAAATATAAATATAAATATAAATATAAATATAAATATAAATATAAATATAAATATAAATATAAATATAAATATAAATATAAATATAAATATAAATATAAATATAAATATAAATATAAATATAAATATAAATATAAATATAAATATAAATATAAATATAAATATAAATATAAATATAAATATAAATATAAATATAAATATAAATATAAATATAAATATAAATATAAATATAAATATAAATATAAATATAAATATAAATATAAATATAAATATAAATATAAATATAAATATAAATATAAATATAAATATAAATATAAATATAAATATAAATATAAATATAAATATAAATATAAATATAAATATAAATATAAATATAAATATAAATATAAATATAAATATAAATATAAATATAAATATAAATATAAATATAAATATAAATATAAATATAAATATAAATATAAATATAAATATAAATATAAATATAAATATAAATATAAATATAAATATAAATATAAATATAAATATAAATATAAATATAAATATAAATATAAATATAAATATAAATATAAATATAAATATAAATATAAATATAAATATAAATATAAATATAAATATAAATATAAATATAAATATAAATATAAATATAAATATAAATATAAATATAAATATAAATATAAATATAAATATAAATATAAATATAAATATAAATATAAATATAAATATAAATATAAATATAAATATAAATATAAATATAAATATAAATATAAATATAAATATAAATATAAATATAAATATAAATATAAATATAAATATAAATATAAATATAAATATAAATATAAATATAAATATAAATATAAATATAAATATAAATATAAATATAAATATAAATATAAATATAAATATAAATATAAATATAAATATAAATATAAATATAAATATAAATATAAATATAAATATAAATATAAATATAAATATAAATATAAATATAAATATAAATATAAATATAAATATAAATATAAATATAAATATAAATATAAATATAAATATAAATATAAATATAAATATAAATATAAATATAAATATAAATATAAATATAAATATAAATATAAATATAAATATAAATATAAATATAAATATAAATATAAATATAAATATAAATATAAATATAAATATAAATATAAATATAAATATAAATATAAATATAAATATAAATATAAATATAAATATAAATATAAATATAAATATAAATATAAATATAAATATAAATATAAATATAAATATAAATATAAATATAAATATAAATATAAATATAAATATAAATATAAATATAAATATAAATATAAATATAAATATAAATATAAATATAAATATAAATATAAATATAAATATAAATATAAATATAAATATAAATATAAATATAAATATAAATATAAATATAAATATAAATATAAATATAAATATAAATATAAATATAAATATAAATATAAATATAAATATAAATATAAATATAAATATAAATATAAATATAAATATAAATATAAATATAAATATAAATATAAATATAAATATAAATATAAATATAAATATAAATATAAATATAAATAATAATTAGTATTGTGGTTATTTTGTTGAACTATTTATGGTTTTTAATCCAAATTTTTTAATATTTTCAATTAGGCTTAAGTTCATTAAATTTAATTTTCATTAAATTATTTTTATGAAGAAAGGTGTTTTACAACATGAAAATTAATTAAAATTGTTATTGATAATCTTTCATTTTTGACCGTGGCGGGGGCTCGAACCCGGGCCGGCAGGTTACCATGACATGTTTCGATCGCAACCACTCGATCTTCTCAAATGGATTTGCCGTTTTACACTCGCAGCCATCGAAGGCTGCTGACGTCAATAGTCAAACATCAATCCTTAAACCAAATTGTATTTTAACCTTTGGTAGATCGAAGTTTGCTTTTTTGAATGATTATCTATTTTAATTGATTTTACATGTTCTTCCTTACTTCTGTTTTTTCGTACTTTTGTCAAGAATTTTTCTTGAAGTCCAAAGTACATTTTTTGTTTTTTCATTTTTGTCTTTCTTTTTCTTGTTGACCTTTTTCAGCACAACTTGAAGGACAAATGAACACATAGAGCTCGTGCCTTAGCTTTTAACAATAATTAGTATTGTGGTTATTTTGTTGAACTATTTATGGTTTTTAATCCAAATTTTTTAATATTTTCAATTAGGCTTAAGTTCATTAAATTTAATTTTCATTAAATTATTTTTATGAAGAAAGGTGTTTTACAACATGAAAATTAATTAAAATTGTTATTGATAATCTTTCATTTTTGACCGTGGCGGGGGCTCGAACCCGGGCCGGCAGGTTACCATGACATGTTTCGATCGCAACCACTCGATCTTCTCAAATGGATTTGCCGTTTTACACTCGCAGCCATCGAAGGCTGCTGACGTCAATAGTCAAACATCAATCCTTAAACCAAATTGTATTTTAACCTTTGGTAGATCGAAGTTTGCTTTTTTGAATGATTATCTATTTTAATTGATTTTACATGTTCTTCCTTACTTCTGTTTTTTCGTACTTTTGTCAAGAATTTTTCTTGAAGTCCAAAGTACATTTTTTGTTTTTTCATTTTTGTCTTTCTTTTTCTTGTTGACCTTTTTCAGCACAACTTGAAGGACAAATGAACACATAGAGCTCGTGCCTTAGCTTTTAACAATAATTAGTATTGTGGTTATTTTGTTGAACTATTTATGGTTTTTAATCCAAATTTTTTAATATTTTCAATTAGGCTTAAGTTCATTAAATTTAATTTTCATTAAATTATTTTTATGAAGAAAGGTGTTTTACAACATGAAAATTAATTAAAATTGTTATTGATAATCTTTCATTTTTGACCGTGGCGGGGGCTCGAACCCGGGCCGGCAGGTTACCATGACATGTTTCGATCGCAACCACTCGATCTTCTCAAATGGATTTGCCGTTTTACACTCGCAGCCATCGAAGGCTGCTGACGTCAATAGTCAAACATCAATCCTTAAACCAAATTGTATTTTAACCTTTGGTAGATCGAAGTTTGCTTTTTTGAATGATTATCTATTTTAATTGATTTTACATGTTCTTCCTTACTTCTGTTTTTTCGTACTTTTGTCAAGAATTTTTCTTGAAGTCCAAAGTACATTTTTTGTTTTTTCATTTTTGTCTTTCTTTTTCTTGTTGACCTTTTTCAGCACAACTTGAAGGACAAATGAACACATAGAGCTCGTGCCTTAGCTTTTAACAATAATTAGTATTGTGGTTATTTTGTTGAACTATTTATGGTTTTTAATCCAAATTTTTTAATATTTTCAATTAGGCTTAAGTTCATTAAATTTAATTTTCATTAAATTATTTTTATGAAGAAAGGTGTTTTACAACATGAAAATTAATTAAAATTGTTATTGATAATCTTTCATTTTTGACCGTGGCGGGGGCTCGAACCCGGGCCGGCAGGTTACCATGACATGTTTCGATCGCAACCACTCGATCTTCTCAAATGGATTTGCCGTTTTACACTCGCAGCCATCGAAGGCTGCTGACGTCAATAGTCAAACATCAATCCTTAAACCAAATTGTATTTTAACCTTTGGTAGATCGAAGTTTGCTTTTTTGAATGATTATCTATTTTAATTGATTTTACATGTTCTTCCTTACTTCTGTTTTTTCGTACTTTTGTCAAGAATTTTTCTTGAAGTCCAAAGTACATTTTTTGTTTTTTCATTTTTGTCTTTCTTTTTCTTGTTGACCTTTTTCAGCACAACTTGAAGGACAAATGAACACATAGAGCTCGTGCCTTAGCTTTTAACAATAATTAGTATTGTGGTTATTTTGTTGAACTATTTATGGTTTTTAATCCAAATTTTTTAATATTTTCAATTAGGCTTAAGTTCATTAAATTTAATTTTCATTAAATTATTTTTATGAAGAAAAAATGAAAATTAAATTTAATGAACTTAAGCCTAATTGAAAATATTAAAAAATTTGGATTAAAAACCATAAATAGTTCAACAAAATAACCACAATACTAATTATTGTTAAAAGCTAAGGCACGAGCTCTATGTGTTCATTTGTCCTTCAAGTTGTGCTGAAAAAGGTCAACAAGAAAAAGAAAGACAAAAATGAAAAAACAAAAAATGTACTTTGGACTTCAAGAAAAATTCTTGACAAAAGTACGAAAAAACAGAAGTAAGGAAGAACATGTAAAATCAATTAAAATAGATAATCATTCAAAAAAGCAAACTTCGATCTACCAAAGGTTAAAATACAATTTGGTTTAAGGATTGATGTTTGACTATTGACGTCAGCAGCCTTCGATGGCTGCGAGTGTAAAACGGCAAATCCATTTGAGAAGATCGAGTGGTTGCGATCGAAACATGTCATGGTAACCTGCCGGCCCGGGTTCGAGCCCCCGCCACGGTCAAAAATGAAAGATTATCAATAACAATTTTAATTAATTTTCATGTTGTAAAACACCTTTCTTCATAAAAATAATTTAATGAAAATTAAATTTAATGAACTTAAGCCTAATTGAAAATATTAAAAAATTTGGATTAAAAACCATAAATAGTTCAACAAAATAACCACAATACTAATTATTGTTAAAAGCTAAGGCACGAGCTCTATGTGTTCATTTGTCCTTCAAGTTGTGCTGAAAAAGGTCAACAAGAAAAAGAAAGACAAAAATGAAAAAACAAAAAATGTACTTTGGACTTCAAGAAAAATTCTTGACAAAAGTACGAAAAAACAGAAGTAAGGAAGAACATGTAAAATCAATTAAAATAGATAATCATTCAAAAAAGCAAACTTCGATCTACCAAAGGTTAAAATACAATTTGGTTTAAGGATTGATGTTTGACTATTGACGTCAGCAGCCTTCGATGGCTGCGAGTGTAAAACGGCAAATCCATTTGAGAAGATCGAGTGGTTGCGATCGAAACATGTCATGGTAACCTGCCGGCCCGGGTTCGAGCCCCCGCCACGGTCAAAAATGAAAGATTATCAATAACAATTTTAATTAATTTTCATGTTGTAAAACACCTTTCTTCATAAAAATAATTTAATGAAAATTAAATTTAATGAACTTAAGCCTAATTGAAAATATTAAAAAATTTGGATTAAAAACCATAAATAGTTCAACAAAATAACCACAATACTAATTATTGTTAAAAGCTAAGGCACGAGCTCTATGTGTTCATTTGTCCTTCAAGTTGTGCTGAAAAAGGTCAACAAGAAAAAGAAAGACAAAAATGAAAAAACAAAAAATGTACTTTGGACTTCAAGAAAAATTCTTGACAAAAGTACGAAAAACAGAAGTAAGGAAGAACATGTAAAATCAATTAAAATAGATAATCATTCAAAAAAGCAAACTTCGATCTACCAAAGGTTAAAATACAATTTGGTTTAAGGATTGATGTTTGACTATTGACGTCAGCAGCCTTCGATGGCTGCGAGTGTAAAACGGCAAATCCATTTGAGAAGATCGAGTGGTTGCGATCGAAACATGTCATGGTAACCTGCCGGCCCGGGTTCGAGCCCCCGCCACGGTCAAAAATGAAAGATTATCAATAACAATTTTAATTAATTTTCATGTTGTAAAACACCTTTCTTCATAAAAATAATTTAATGAAAATTAAATTTAATGAACTTAAGCCTAATTGAAAATATTAAAAAATTTGGATTAAAAACCATAAATAGTTCAACAAAATAACCACAATACTAATTATTGTTAAAAGCTAAGGCACGAGCTCTATGTGTTCATTTGTCCTTCAAGTTGTGCTGAAAAAGGTCAACAAGAAAAAGAAAGACAAAAATGAAAAAACAAAAAATGTACTTTGGACTTCAAGAAAAATTCTTGACAAAAGTACGAAAAAACAGAAGTAAGGAAGAACATGTAAAATCAATTAAAATAGATAATCATTCAAAAAGCAAACTTCGATCTACCAAAGGTTAAAATACAATTTGGTTTAAGGATTGATGTTTGACTATTGACGTCAGCAGCCTTCGATGGCTGCGAGTGTAAAACGGCAAATCCATTTGAGAAGATCGAGTGGTTGCGATCGAAACATGTCATGGTAACCTGCCGGCCCGGGTTCGAGCCCCCGCCACGGTCAAAAATGAAAGATTATCAATAACAATTTTAATTAATTTTCATGTTGTAAAACACCTTTCTTCATAAAAATAATTTAATGAAAATTAAATTTAATGAACTTAAGCCTAATTGAAAATATTAAAAATTTGGATTAAAAACCATAAATAGTTCAACAAAATAACCACAATACTAATTATTGTTAAAAGCTAAGGCACGAGCTCTATGTGTTCATTTGTCCTTCAAGTTGTGCTGAAAAAGGTCAACAAGAAAAAGAAAGACAAAAATGAAAAACAAAAAATGTACTTTGGACTTCAAGAAAAATTCTTGACAAAAGTACGAAAAAACAGAAGTAAGGAAGAACATGTAAAATCAATTAAAATAGATAATCATTCAAAAAAGCAAACTTCGATCTACCAAAGGTTAAAATACAATTTGGTTTAAGGATTGATGTTTGACTATTGACGTCAGCAGCCTTCGATGGCTGCGAGTGTAAAACGGCAAATCCATTTGAGAAGATCGAGTGGTTGCGATCGAAACATGTCATGGTACCTGCCGGCCCGGGTTCGAGCCCCCGCCACGGTCAAAAATGAAAGATTATCAATAACAATTTTAATTAATTTTCATGTTGTAAAACACCTTTCTTCATAAAAATAATTTAATGAAAATTAAATTTAATGAACTTAAGCCTAATTGAAAATATTAAAAAATTTGGATTAAAAACCATAAATAGTTCAACAAAATAACCACAATACTAATTATTGTTAAAAGCTAAGGCACGAGCTCTATGTGTTCATTTGTCCTTCAAGTTGTGCTGAAAAAGGTCAACAAGAAAAAGAAAGACAAAAATGAAAAAACAAAAAATGTACTTTGGACTTCAAGAAAAATTCTTGACAAAAGTACGAAAAAACAGAAGTAAGGAAGAACATGTAAAATCAATTAAAATAGATAATCATTCAAAAAAGCAAACTTCGATCTACCAAAGGTTAAAATACAATTTGGTTTAAGGATTGATGTTTGACTATTGACGTGACGTCAGCAGCCTTCGATGGCTACGAGTGTAAAACGGCAAATCCATTTGAGAAGATCGAGTGGTTGCGATCGAAACATGTCATGGTAACCTGCCGGCCCGGGTTCGAGCCCCCGCCACGGTCAAAAATGAAAGATTATCAATAACAATTTTAATTAATTTTCATGTTGTAAAACACCTTTCTTCATAAAAATAATTTAATGAAAATTAAATTTAATGAACTTAAGCCTAATTGAAAATATTATAAATATAAATATAAATATAAATATAAATATAAATATAAATATAAATATAAATATAAATATAAATATAAATATAAATATAAATATAAATATAAATATAAATATAAATATAAATATAAATATAAATATAAATATAAATATAAATATAAATATAAATATAAATATAAATATAAATATAAATATAAATATAAATATAAATATAAATATAAATATAAATATAAATATAAATATAAATATAAATATAAATATAAATATAAATATAAATATAAATATAAATATAAATATAAATATAAATATAAATATAAATATAAATATAAATATAAATATAAATATAAATATAAATATAAATATAAATATAAATATAAATATAAATATAAATATAAATATAAATATAAATATAAATATAAATATAAATATAAATATAAATATAAATATAAATATAAATATAAATATAAATATAAATATAAATATAAATATAAATATAAATATAAATATAAATATAAATATAAATATAAATATAAATATAAATATAAATATAAATATAAATATAAATATAAATATAAATATAAATATAAATATAAATATAAATATAAATATAAATATAAATATAAATATAAATATAAATATAAATATAAATATAAATATAAATATAAATATAAATATAAATATAAATATAAATATAAATATAAATATAAATATAAATATAAATATAAATATAAATATAAATATAAATATAAATATAAATATAAATATAAATATAAATATAAATATAAATATAAATATAAATATAAATATAAATATAAATATAAATATAAATATAAATATAAATATAAATATAAATATAAATATAAATATAAATATAAATATAAATATAAATATAAATATAAATATAAATATAAATATAAATATAAATATAAATATAAATATAAATATAAATATAAATATAAATATAAATATAAATATAAATATAAATATAAATATAAATATAAATATAAATATAAATATAAATATAAATATAAATATAAATATAAATATAAATATAAATATAAATATAAATATAAATATAAATATAAATATAAATATAAATATAAATATAAATATAAATATAAATATAAATATAAATATAAATATAAATATAAATATAAATATAAATATAAATATAAATATAAATATAAATATAAATATAAATATAAATATAAATATAAATATAAATATAAATATAAATATAAATATAAATATAAATATAAATATAAATATAAATATAAATATAAATATAAATATAAATATAAATATAAATATAAATATAAATATAAATATAAATATAAATATAAATATAAATATAAATATAAATATAAATATAAATATAAATATAAATATAAATATAAATATAAATATAAATATAAATATAAATATAAATATAAATATAAATATAAATATAAATATAAATATAAATATAAATATAAATATAAATATAAATATAAATATAAATATAAATATAAATATAAATATAAATATAAATATAAATATAAATATAAATATAAATATAAATATAAATATAAATATAAATATAAATATAAATATAAATATAAATATAAATATAAATATAAATATAAATATAAATATAAATATAAATATAAATATAAATATAAATATAAATATAAATATAAATATAAATATAAATATAAATATAAATATAAATATAAATATAAATATAAATATAAATATAAATATAAATATAAATATAAATATAAATATAAATATAAATATAAATATAAATATAAATATAAATATAAATATAAATATAAATATAAATATAAATATAAATATAAATATAAATATAAATATAAATATAAATATAAATATAAATATAAATATAAATATAAATATAAATATAAATATAAATATAAATATAAATATAAATATAAATATAAATATAAATATAAATATAAATATAAATATAAATATAAATATAAATATAAATATAAATATAAATATAAATATAAATATAAATATAAATATAAATATAAATATAAATATAAATATAAATATAAATATAAATATAAATATAAATATAAATATAAATATAAATATAAATATAAATATAAATATAAATATAAATATAAATATAAATATAAATATAAATATAAATATAAATATAAATATAAATATAAATATAAATATAAATATAAATATAAATATAAATATAAATATAAATATAAATATAAATATAAATATAAATATAAATATAAATATAAATATAAATATAAATATAAATATAAATATAAATATAAATATAAATATAAATATAAATATAAATATAAATATAAATATAAATATAAATATAAATATAAATATAAATATAAATATAAATATAAATATAAATATAAATATAAATATAAATATAAATATAAATATAAATATAAATATAAATATAAATATAAATATAAATATAAATATAAATATAAATATAAATATAAATATAAATATAAATATAAATATAAATATAAATATAAATATAAATATAAATATAAATATAAATATAAATATAAATATAAATATAAATATAAATATAAATATAAATATAAATATAAATATAAATATAAATATAAATATAAATATAAATATAAATATAAATATAAATATAAATATAAATATAAATATAAATATAAATATAAATATAAATATAAATATAAATATAAATATAAATATAAATATAAATATAAATATAAATATAAATATAAATATAAATATAAATATAAATATAAATATAAATATAAATATAAATATAAATATAAATATAAATATAAATATAAATATAAATATAAATATAAATATAAATATAAATATAAATATAAATATAAATATAAATATAAATATAAATATAAATATAAATATAAATATAAATATAAATATAAATATAAATATAAATATAAATATAAATATAAATATAAATATAAATATAAATATAAATATAAATATAAATATAAATATAAATATAAATATAAATATAAATATAAATATAAATATAAATATAAATATAAATATAAATATAAATATAAATATAAATATAAATATAAATATAAATATAAATATAAATATAAATATAAATATAAATATAAATATAAATATAAATATAAATATAAATATAAATATAAATATAAATATAAATATAAATATAAATATAAATATAAATATAAATATAAATATAAATATAAATATAAATATAAATATAAATATAAATATAAATATAAATATAAATATAAATATAAATATAAATATAAATATAAATATAAATATAAATATAAATATAAATATAAATATAAATATAAATATAAATATAAATATAAATATAAATATAAATATAAATATAAATATAAATATAAATATAAATATAAATATAAATATAAATATAAATATAAATATAAATATAAATATAAATATAAATATAAATATAAATATAAATATAAATATAAATATAAATATAAATATAAATATAAATATAAATATAAATATAAATATAAATATAAATATAAATATAAATATAAATATAAATATAAATATAAATATAAATATAAATATAAATATAAATATAAATATAAATATAAATATAAATATAAATATAAATATAAATATAAATATAAATATAAATATAAATATAAATATAAATATAAATATAAATATAAATATAAATATAAATATAAATATAAATATAAATATAAATATAAATATAAATATAAATATAAATATAAATATAAATATAAATATAAATATAAATATAAATATAAATATAAATATAAATATAAATATAAATATAAATATAAATATAAATATAAATATAAATATAAATATAAATATAAATATAAATATAAATATAAATATAAATATAAATATAAATATAAATATAAATATAAATATAAATATAAATATAAATATAAATATAAATATAAATATAAATATAAATATAAATATAAATATAAATATAAATATAAATATAAATATAAATATAAATATAAATATAAATATAAATATAAATATAAATATAAATATAAATATAAATATAAATATAAATATAAATATAAATATAAATATAAATATAAATATAAATATAAATATAAATATAAATATAAATATAAATATAAATATAAATATAAATATAAATATAAATATAAATATAAATATAAATATAAATATAAATATAAATATAAATATAAATATAAATATAAATATAAATATAAATATAAATATAAATATAAATATAAATATAAATATAAATATAAATATAAATATAAATATAAATATAAATATAAATATAAATATAAATATAAATATAAATATAAATATAAATATAAATATAAATATAAATATAAATATAAATATAAATATAAATATAAATATAAATATAAATATAAATATAAATATAAATATAAATATAAATATAAATATAAATATAAATATAAATATAAATATAAATATAAATATAAATATAAATATAAATATAAATATAAATATAAATATAAATATAAATATAAATATAAATATAAATATAAATATAAATATAAATATAAATATAAATATAAATATAAATATAAATATAAATATAAATATAAATATAAATATAAATATAAATATAAATATAAATATAAATATAAATATAAATATAAATATAAATATAAATATAAATATAAATATAAATATAAATATAAATATAAATATAAATATAAATATAAATATAAATATAAATATAAATATAAATATAAATATAAATATAAATATAAATATAAATATAAATATAAATATAAATATAAATATAAATATAAATATAAATATAAATATAAATATAAATATAAATATAAATATAAATATAAATATAAATATAAATATAAATATAAATATAAATATAAATATAAATATAAATATAAATATAAATATAAATATAAATATAAATATAAATATAAATATAAATATAAATATAAATATAAATATAAATATAAATATAAATATAAATATAAATATAAATATAAATATAAATATAAATATAAATATAAATATAAATATAAATATAAATATAAATATAAATATAAATATAAATATAAATATAAATATAAATATAAATATAAATATAAATATAAATATAAATATAAATATAAATATAAATATAAATATAAATATAAATATAAATATAAATATAAATATAAATATAAATATAAATATAAATATAAATATAAATATAAATATAAATATAAATATAAATATAAATATAAATATAAATATAAATATAAATATAAATATAAATATAAATATAAATATAAATATAAATATAAATATAAATATAAATATAAATATAAATATAAATATAAATATAAATATAAATATAAATATAAATATAAATATAAATATAAATATAAATATAAATATAAATATAAATATAAATATAAATATAAATATAAATATAAATATAAATATAAATATAAATATAAATATAAATATAAATATAAATATAAATATAAATATAAATATAAATATAAATATAAATATAAATATAAATATAAATATAAATATAAATATAAATATAAATATAAATATAAATATAAATATAAATATAAATATAAATATAAATATAAATATAAATATAAATATAAATATAAATATAAATATAAATATAAATATAAATATAAATATAAATATAAATATAAATATAAATATAAATATAAATATAAATATAAATATAAATATAAATATAAATATAAATATAAATATAAATATAAATATAAATATAAATATAAATATAAATATAAATATAAATATAAATATAAATATAAATATAAATATAAATATAAATATAAATATAAATATAAATATAAATATAAATATAAATATAAATATAAATATAAATATAAATATAAATATAAATATAAATATAAATATAAATATAAATATAAATATAAATATAAATATAAATATAAATATAAATATAAATATAAATATAAATATAAATATAAATATAAATATAAATATAAATATAAATATAAATATAAATATAAATATAAATATAAATATAAATATAAATATAAATATAAATATAAATATAAATATAAATATAAATATAAATATAAATATAAATATAAATATAAATATAAATATAAATATAAATATAAATATAAATATAAATATAAATATAAATATAAATATAAATATAAATATAAATATAAATATAAATATAAATATAAATATAAATATAAATATAAATATAAATATAAATATAAATATAAATATAAATATAAATATAAATATAAATATAAATATAAATATAAATATAAATATAAATATAAATATAAATATAAATATAAATATAAATATAAATATAAATATAAATATAAATATAAATATAAATATAAATATAAATATAAATATAAATATAAATATAAATATAAATATAAATATAAATATAAATATAAATATAAATATAAATATAAATATAAATATAAATATAAATATAAATATAAATATAAATATAAATATAAATATAAATATAAATATAAATATAAATATAAATATAAATATAAATATAAATATAAATATAAATATAAATATAAATATAAATATAAATATAAATATAAATATAAATATAAATATAAATATAAATATAAATATAAATATAAATATAAATATAAATATAAATATAAATATAAATATAAATATAAATATAAATATAAATATAAATATAAATATAAATATAAATATAAATATAAATATAAATATAAATATAAATATAAATATAAATATAAATATAAATATAAATATAAATATAAATATAAATATAAATATAAATATAAATATAAATATAAATATAAATATAAATATAAATATAAATATAAATATAAATATAAATATAAATATAAATATAAATATAAATATAAATATAAATATAAATATAAATATAAATATAAATATAAATATAAATATAAATATAAATATAAATATAAATATAAATATAAATATAAATATAAATATAAATATAAATATAAATATAAATATAAATATAAATATAAATATAAATATAAATATAAATATAAATATAAATATAAATATAAATATAAATATAAATATAAATATAAATATAAATATAAATATAAATATAAATATAAATATAAATATAAATATAAATATAAATATAAATATAAATATAAATATAAATATAAATATAAATATAAATATAAATATAAATATAAATATAAATATAAATATAAATATAAATATAAATATAAATATAAATATAAATATAAATATAAATATAAATATAAATATAAATATAAATATAAATATAAATATAAATATAAATATAAATATAAATATAAATATAAATATAAATATAAATATAAATATAAATATAAATATAAATATAAATATAAATATAAATATAAATATAAATATAAATATAAATATAAATATAAATATAAATATAAATATAAATATAAATATAAATATAAATATAAATATAAATATAAATATAAATATAAATATAAATATAAATATAAATATAAATATAAATATAAATATAAATATAAATATAAATATAAATATAAATATAAATATAAATATAAATATAAATATAAATATAAATATAAATATAAATATAAATATAAATATAAATATAAATATAAATATAAATATAAATATAAATATAAATATAAATATAAATATAAATATAAATATAAATATAAATATAAATATAAATATAAATATAAATATAAATATAAATATAAATCTATATATATAAAAATGAAAAATGTTTGTATGTGTGTTTGTTTGTTTGTTTGTTTGTTTGTTTGTTTGTTTGTTTGTTTGTTTGTTGGCTTATAGACTCCTAAACTACTGAACCGATTTTCCTGAAATTTTTACAGATACATCACGTGAGCCCTAAAAATAAAATAGGCTACTTATTTTTTCGATAGGGGCAGGGGAATTGGTATCCCCCATAGGATGCCAATATTAATTATCGCATATATTAAGATCCGCTGCACGCATTATGCAGAACTTTTGGTAGTAAGATCTTCTGAGCCCCAAAATTTAAATAAAATAGCAGCGGGGGAAGTGGAATCCCCCATAGGACGCCAATGTTTAACATCGCATATCTAAAGAACTGTAATAGTGAGAATGTTCAAACTTTCTAGAAGTCACTCTTATGGTATACAACACTTTTGAAAATAACAATAAAGCGGGTAGGCGCAGGGGGGGAAATACCTCCCATAGGATGCATATATTAAATATCGCTCAACTGAAGAATTATTAAAGGGAGAGTCTTCAAAAGTGGTTAAAGCTATTATTATAGTAAACTATAAATTTCAATGGGCGGGGTAGACGGGGGAGGAGCAGTACCCCTCATATATAGAAATATTAATAAGAGCCACTGCACGCATTTTGTTGAACTTTTGGTAGTAGGATCTTCTGAGCCCCAAAATTAAAACAAAATAGCGGCGGGGGTAGTGGTACCCACCATAGGACGCCAATGTTTAATATCGCATATCTTAAGAACTGTTATAGTGAGAATGTTCAAACTTTGTGGAAGTCACTCTTATGGTATACTTCACTTTTGAAAATAAAAATAAAGCGGGTAGGCGCAGGGAGGGAAATACCTCCCATAGGATGCATATATTAAATATCGCTCAACTGAAGAATTATTAAAGGGAGAGTCTTCAAAAGTGGTTGAAGCTATTATTATAGTAAACTATAAATTTCAATATACAAATGGGCGGGGTAGACGGGGGAGGAGCAGTACCCCTCATATATAGAAATATT
>CAWVPA010000012.1:0-106612 GCA_963931875.1 Pollenia griseotomentosa | reverse complement strand
AAGGATTTTTATATGGAAAAACTTTAAATGCGTTTTTCCTGGCAAACTAAAAGAGTTAGAGTCCAAATAGGGGGGGGGGAATAACCGAAAATCGGTGATCACCTGTATTTCCCACTAAAAATTGATTTTCTAAGGATTTTTATATGGAAAACTTTAAATGCGTTTTTCTGGCAAACTAGAAGAGTTAGAGCAAAAATAACGAAAATCTGTGATCACCTGTATTTCCCACTAAAAATGATTTTCTAAGGATTTTTATATGGAAAACTTTAAATGCGTTTTTCTGGCAAACTATAAGAGTTAGAGCAAAAATAACGAAATCTGTGATCACCTGTATTTCCCACTAAAAATTGATTTTCTAAGGATTTTTATATGGAAACTTTAAATGCGTTTTCTGGCAAACTAGAAGAGTTAGAGCAAAAATAACGAAAATCTGTGATCACCTGTATTTCCCACTAAAAATTGATTTTCTAAGGATTTTTATATGAAAACTTTAAATGCGTTTTCTGGCAAACTAGAAGAGTTAGAGCAAAAATAACGAAAATCTGTGATCACCTGTATTTCCCACTAAAAATGATTTTCTTAGGATTTTTATATGGAAAACTTTAAATGCGTTTTCTGGCAAACTAGAAGAGTTAGAGCAAAAAATAACGAAAATCTGTGATCACCTGTATTTCCCACTAAAAATTGATTTTCTTAGGATTTTTATATGGAAAACTTTAAATGCGTGGCAAACTGAAGAGTTAGAGCAAAAATAACGAAAATCTGTGATCACCTGTATTTCCCACTAAAAATTGATTTTCTTAGGATTTTTATATGGAAAACTTTAAATGCGTTTTTCTGGCAAACTAGAAGAGTTAGAGCAAAAATAACGAAAATCTGTGATCACCTGTATTTCCCACTAAAAATTGATTTTCTTAGGATTTTTATATGGAAAACTTTAAATGCGTTTTTCTGGCAAACTAGAAGAGTTAGAGCAAAAATAACGAAAATCTGTGATCACCTGTATTTCCCACTAAAAATTGATTTTCTAAGGATTTTTATATGGAAAACTTTAAATGCGTTTTTCTGGCAAACTAGAAGAGTTAGAGCAAAAATAACGAAAATCTGTGATCACCTGTATTTCCCACTAAAAATTGATTTTCTAAGGATTTTTATATGGAAAACTTTAAATGCGTTTTTCTGGCAAACTAGAAGAGTTAGAGCAAAAATAACGAAAATCTGTGATCACCTGTATTTCCCACTAAAAATTGATTTTCTAAGGATTTTTATATGGAAAACTTTAAATGCGTTTTTCTGGCAAACTAGAAGAGTTAGAGCAAAAATAACGAAAATCTGTGATCACCTGTATTTCCCACTAAAAATTGATTTTCTAAGGATTTTTATATGGAAAACTTTAAATGCGTTTTTCTGGCAAACTAGAAGAGTTAGAGCAAAAATAACGAAATCTGTGATCACCTGTATTTCCCACTAAAAATTGATTTTCTAAGGATTTTTATATGGAAAACTTTAAATGCGTTTTTCTGGCAAACTAGAAGAGTTAGAGCAAAAATAACGAAAATCTGTGATCACCTGTATTTCCCACTAAAATTGATTTTCTTAGGATTTTTATATGGAAAACTTTAAATGCGTTTTTCTGGCAAACTAGAAGAGTTAGAGCAAAAATAACGAAAATCTGTGATCACCTGTATTTCCCACTAAAAATTGATTTTCTAAGGATTTTTATATGGAAAACTTTAAAATGCGTTTTTCTGGCAAACTAGAAGAGTTAGAGCAAAAATAACGAAAATCTGTGATCACCTGTATTTCCCACTAAAAATTGATTTTCTAAGGATTTTTATATGGAAAACTTTAAATGCGTTTTTCTGGCAAACTAGAAGAGTTAGAGCAAAAATAACGAAAATCTGTGATCACCTGTATTTCCCACTAAAAATTGATTTTCTAAGGATTTTTATATGGAAAACTTTAAATGCGTTTTTCTGGCAAACTAGAAGAGTTAGAGCAAAAATAACGAAAATCTGTGATCACCTGTATTTCCCACTAAAAATTGATTTTCTAAGGATTTTTATATGGAAAACTTTAAATGCGTTTTTCTGGCAAACTAGAAGAGTTAGAGCAAAAATAACGAAAATCTGTGATCACCTGTATTTCCCACTAAAAATTGATTTTCTAAGGATTTTTATATGGAAAACTTTAAATGCGTTTTTCTGGCAAACTAGAAGAGTTAGAGCAAAAATAACGAAAATCTGTGATCACCTGTATTTCCCACTAAAAATTGATTTTCTAAGGATTTTTATATGGAAAACTTTAAATGCGTTTTTCTGGCAAACTAGAAGAGTTAGAGCAAAAATAACGAAAATCTGTGATCACCTGTATTTCCCACTAAAAATTGATTTTCTAAGGATTTTTATATGGAAAACTTTAAATGCGTTTTTCTGGCAAACTAGAAGAGTTAGAGCAAAAATAACGAAAATCTGTGATCACCTGTATTTCCCACTAAAAATTGATTTTCTAAGGATTTTTATATGGAAAACTTTAAATGCGTTTTTCTGGCAAACTAGAAGAGTTAGAGCAAAAATAACGAAAATCTGTGATCACCTGTATTTCCCACTAAAAATTGATTTTCTAAGGATTTTTATATGGAAAACTTTAAATGCGTTTTTCTGGCAAACTAGAAGAGTTAGAGCAAAAATAACGAAAATCTGTGATCACCTGTATTTCCCACTAAAAATTGATTTTCTAAGGATTTTTATATGGAAAACTTTAAATGCGTTTTTCTGGCAAACTAGAAGAGTTAGAGCAAAAATAACGAAAATCTGTGATCACCTGTATTTCCCACTAAAAATTGATTTTCTAAGGATTTTTATATGGAAAACTTTAAATGCGTTTTTCTGGCAAACTAGAAGAGTTAGAGCAAAAATAACGAAAATCTGTGATCACCTGTATTTCCCACTAAAAATTGATTTTCTAAGGATTTTTATATGGAAAACTTTAAATGCGTTTTTCTGGCAAACTAGAAGAGTTAGAGCAAAAATAACGAAAATCTGTGATCACCTGTATTTCCCACTAAAAATTGATTTTCTTAGGATTTTTATATGGAAAACTTTAAATGCGTTTTTCTGGCAAACTAGAAGAGTTAGAGCAAAAATAACGAAAATCTGTGATCACCTGTATTTCCCACTAAAAATTGATTTTCTAAGGATTTTTATATGGAAAACTTTAAATGCGTTTTTCTGGCAAACTAGAAGAGTTAGAGCAAAAATAACGAAAATCTGTGATCACCTGTATTTCCCACTAAAAATTGATTTTCTAAGGATTTTTATATGGAAAACTTTAAATGCGTTTTTCTGGCAAACTAGAAGAGTTAGAGCAAAAATAACGAAAATCTGTGATCACCTGTATTTCCCACTAAAAATTGATTTTCTAAGGATTTTTATATGGAAAATTTAAATGCGTTTTTCTGGCAAACTAGAAGAGTTAGAGCAAAAATAACGAAAATCTGTGATCACCTGTATTTCCCACTAAAAATTGATTTTCTAAGGATTTTTATATGGAAAACTTTAAATGCGTTTTTCTGGCAAACTAGAAGAGTTAGAGCAAAAATAACGAAAATCTGTGATCACCTGTATTTCCCACTAAAAATTGATTTTCTAAGGATTTTTATATGGAAAACTTTAAATGCGTTTTTCTGGCAAACTAGAAGAGTTAGAGCAAAAATAACGAAAATCTGTGATCACCTGTATTTCCCACTAAAAATTGATTTTCTAAGGATTTTTATATGGAAAACTTTAAATGCGTTTTTCTGGCAAACTAGAAGAGTTAGAGCAAAAATAACGAAAATCTGTGATCACCTGTATTTCCCACTAAAAATTGATTTTCTTAGGATTTTTATATGGAAAACTTTAAATGCGTTTTTCTGGCAAACTAGAAGAGTTAGAGCAAAAATAACGAAAATCTGTGATCACCTGTATTTCCCACTAAAAATTGATTTTCTTAGGATTTTTATATGGAAAACTTTAAATGCGTTTTTCTGGCAAACTAGAAGAGTTAGAGCAAAAATAACGAAAATCTGTGATCACCTGTATTTCCCACTAAAAATTGATTTTCTTAGGATTTTTATATGGAAAACTTTAAATGCGTTTTTCTGGCAAACTAGAAGAGTTAGAGCAAAAATAACGAAAATCTGTGATCACCTGTATTTCCCACTAAAAATTGATTTTCTAAGGATTTTTATATGGAAAACTTTAAATGCGTTTTTCTGGCAAACTAGAAGAGTTAGAGCAAAAATAACGAAAATCTGTGATCACCTGTATTTCCCACTAAAAATTGATTTTCTAAGGATTTTTATATGGAAAACTTTAAATGCGTTTTTCTGGCAAACTAGAAGAGTTAGAGCAAAAATAACGAAAATCTGTGATCACCTGTATTTCCCACTAAAAATTGATTTTCTAAGGATTTTTATATGGAAAACTTTAAATGCGTTTTTCTGGCAAACTAGAAGAGTTAGAGCAAAAATAACGAAAATCTGTGATCACCTGTATTTCCCACTAAAATTGATTTTCTAAGGATTTTTATATGGAAAACTTTAAATGCGTTTTTCTGGCAAACTAGAAGAGTTAGAGCAAAATAACGAAAATCTGTGATCACCTGTATTTCCACTAAAAATTGATTTTCTAAGGATTTTTATATGGAAAACTTTAAATGCGTTTTTCTGGCAAACTAGAAGAGTTAGAGCAAAAATAACGAAAATCTGTGATCACCTGTATTTCCCACTAAAAATTGATTTTCTAAGGATTTTTATATGGAAAACTTTAAATGCGTTTTTCTGGCAAACTAGAAGAGTTAGAGCAAAAATAACGAAAATCTGTGATCACCTGTATTTCCCACTAAAAAATGATTTTCTAAGGATTTTTATATGGAAAACTTTAAATGCGTTTTTCTGGCAAACTAGAAGAGTTAGAGCAAAAATAACGAAAATCTGTGATCACCTGTATTTTCCCACTAAAAAATGATTTTCTAAGGATTTTTATATGGAAAACTTTAAATGCGTTTTTCTGGAAAACTAGAAGAGTTAGAGCAAAAATAACGAAAATCTGTGATCACCTGTATTTCCCACTAAAAATTGATTTTCTTAGGATTTTTATATGGAAAACTTTAAATGCGTTTTTCTGGCAAACTAGAAGAGTTAGAGCAAAAATAACGAAAATCTGTGATCACCTGTATTTCCCACTAAAAAATGATTTTCTAAGGATTTTTATATGGAAAACTTTAAATGCGTTTTTCTGGCAAACTAGAAGAGTTAGAGCAAAAATAACGAAAATCTGTGATCACCTGTATTTCCCACTAAAAAATGATTTTCTAAGGATTTTTATATGGAAAACTTTAAATGCGTTTTTCTGGCAAACTAGAAGAGTTAGAGCAAAAATAACGAAAATCTGTGATCACCTGTATTTCCCACTAAAAATTGATTTTATAAGGATTTTTATATGGAAAACTTTAGATGCGTTTTTCTGGCAAACTAGAAGAGTTAGAGCAAAAATAACGAAAATCTGTGATCACCTGTATTTCCCACTAAAAATTGATTTTCTAAGGATTTTTATATGGAAAACTTTAAATGCGTTTTTCTGGCAAACTAGAAGAGTTAGAGCAAAAATAACGAAAATCTGTGATCACCTGTATTTCCCACTAAAAAATGATTTTCTAAGGATTTTTATATGGAAAACTTTAAATGCGTTTTTCTGGCAAACTAGAAGAGTTAGAGCAAAAATAACGAAAATCTGTGATCACCTGTATTTCCCACTAAAAATTGATTTTCTAAGGATTTTTATATGGAAAACTTTAAATGCGTTTTTCTGGCAAACTAGAAGAGTTAGAGCAAAAATAACGAAAATCTGTGATCACCTGTATTTCCCACAAAAATGATTTTCTAAGGATTTTTATATGGAAAACTTTAAATGCGTTTTTCTGGCAAACTAGAAGAGTTAGAGCAAAAATAACGAAAATCTGTGATCACCTGTATTTCCCACTAAAAAATGATTTTCTAAGGATTTTTATATGGAAAACTTTAATGCGTTTTTCTGGCAAACTAGAAGAGTTAGAGCAAAAATAACGAAAATCTGTGATCACCTGTATTTCCCACTAAAAATTGATTTTCTAAGGATTTTTATATGGAAAACTTTAAATGCGTTTTTCTGGCAAACTAGAAGAGTTAGAGCAAAAATAACGAAAATCTGTGATCACCTGTATTTCCCACTAAAAATGATTTTCTAAGGATTTTTATATGTAAAACTTTAAGTGCGTTTTTCTGGCAAACTAGAAGAGTTAGAGCAAAAATAACGAAAATCTGTGATCACCTATATTTCCCACTAAAAATTGATTTTCTAAGTTATATGGAAAACTTTAAATGCGTTTTTCTGGCAAACTAGAAGAAATTGATTTTCTAAGGATTTTTATATGGAAAACTTTAAATGCGTTTTTCTGGCAAACTAGAAGAGTAAGAGCAAAAAAACTGAAAATCTGTGATCACCTGTATTTCCCACTAAAAATTGATTTTCTAAGGATTTTTATATGGAAAAGTTTAAATGCGTTTTTCTGGCAAACTAGAAGAGTTAGAGCAAAAATAACGAAAATCTGTGATCACCTGTATTTCCCACTAAAAATTGATTTTCTAAGGATTTTTATATGGAAAACTTTAAATGCGTTTTTCTGGCAAACTAGAAGAGTTAGAGCAAAAATAACGAAAATCTGTGATCACCTGTATTTCCCACTAAAAAATGATTTTCTAAGGATTTTTATATGGAAAACTTTAAGTGCGTTTTTCTGGCAGACTAGAAGAGTTAGAGCAAAAATAACGAAAATCTGTGATCACCTGTATTTCCCACTAAAAATTGATTTTCTAAGGATTTTTATATGGAAAACTTTAAATGCGTTTTTCTGGCAAACTAGAAGAGTTAGAGCAAAAATAACGAAAATCTGTAATCACCTGTATTTCCCACTAAAAAATGATTTTCTAAGGATTTTTATATGGAAAACTTTAAGTGCGTTTTTCTGGCAAACTAGAAGAGTTAGAGCAAAAATAACGAAAATCTGTGATCACCTGTATTTCCCACTAAAAATTGATTTTCTAAGGATTTTTATATGGAAAACTTTAAATGCGTTTTTCTGGCAAACTAGAAGAGTAAGAGCAAAAATAACGAAAATCTGTGATCACCTGTATTTCCCACTAAAAATTGATTTTCTAAGGATTGTTATGTGGAAAACTTTAAATGCGTTTTTCTGGCAAACTAGAAGAGTTAGAGCAAAAATAACGAAAATCTGTGATCACCTGTATTTCCCACTAAAAATTGATATTCTAAGTTATATGGAAAACTTAAATGCGTTTTTCTGGCAAACTAGAAGAGTTAGAGCAAAAATAACGAAAATCTGTGATCACCTGTATTTCCCACTAAAAATTGATTTTCTAAGGATTTTTATATGGAAAACTTTAAATGCGTTTTTCTGGCAAACTAGAAGAGTTAGAGCAAAAATAACGAAAAAATGTGATCACCTGTATTTCCCACTAAAAATTGATTTTCTAAGGATTGTTATTTGGAAAACTTTAAATGCGTTTTTCTGGCAACTAGAAGAGTTAGAGCAAAAATAACGAAAATCTGTGATCAACTGTATTTCCCACTAAAAATTGATTTTCTAAGTCATATGGAAAACTTTAAATGCGTTTTTCTGGCAAACTAGAAGAGTTAGAGCAAAAATAACGAAAATCTGTGATCACCTGTATTTCCCACTAAAAATTGATTTTCTAAGGATTTTTATATGGAAAACTTTAAATGCGTTTTTCTGGCAAACTAGAAGAGTTAGAGCAAAAATAACGAAAATCTGTGATCACCTGTATTTACCACTAAAAATTGATTTTCTAAGGATTTTTATACGGAAAACTTTAAATGCGTTTTTCTGGCAAACTAGAAGAGTAAGAGCAAAAAAACCGAAAATCTGTGATCACCTGTATTTCCCACTAAAAATTGATTTTCTAAGGATTTTTATATGGAAAACTTTAAATGCGTTTTTCTGGCAAACTAGAAGAGTTAGAGCAAAAATAACGAAAATCTGTGATCACCTGTATTTCCCACTAAAAATTGATTTTCTAAGGATTTTTATATGGAAAACTTTAAATGCGTTTTTCTGGCAAACTAGAAGAGTTAGAGCAAAAATAACGAAAATCTGTGATCACCTGTATTTCCCACTAAAAAATGATTTTCTAAGGATTTTTACATGTAAAACTTTAAGTGCGTTTTTCTGGCAAACTAGAAGAGTTAGAGCAAAAATAACGAAAATCTGTGATCACCTGTATTTCCCACTAAAAATTGATTTTCTAAGGATTTTTATATGGAAAACTTTAAATGCGTTTTTCTGGCAAACTAGAAGAGTTAGAGCAAAAATAACGAAAATCTGTGATCACCTGTATTTCCCACTAAAAAGTGATTTTCTAAGGATTTTTATATGGAAAACTTTAAGTGCGTTTTTCTGGCAAACTAGAAGAGTTAGAGCAAAAATAACGAAAATCTGTGATCACCTGTATTTCCCACTAAAAATTGATTTTCTAAGGATTTTTATATGGAAAACTTTAAATGCGTTTTTCTGGCAAACTAGAAGAGTTAGAGCAAAAATAACGAAAATCTGTGATCACCTGTATTTCCCACTAAAAATGATTTTCTAAGGATTTTTACATGTAAAACTTTAAGTGCGTTTTTCTGGCAAACTAGAAGAGTTAGAGCAAAAATAACGAAAATCTGTGATCACCTGTATTTCCCACTAAAAATTGATTTTCTAAGGATTTTTATATGGAAAACTTTAAATGCGTTTTTCTGGCAAACTAGAAGAGTTAGAGCAAAAATAACGAAAATCTGTGATCACCTGTATTTCCCACTAAAAAGTGATTTTCTAAGGATTTTTATATGGAAAACTTTAAGTGCGTTTTTCTGGCAAACTAGAAGAAATAGAGCAAAAATAACGAACATCTGTGATCACCTGTATTTCCCACTAAAAATTGATTTTCTAAGGATTTTTATATAGAAAACTTTAAATGCGTTTTTCTGGCAAACTAGAAGAGTTAGATCAAAAATAACGAAAATCTGTGATCACCTGTATTTCCCACTAAAAATTGATTTTCTAAGGATTTTTATATGGAAAACTTTAAATGCGTTTTTCTGGCAAACTAGAAGAGTTAGAGCAAAAATAACGAAAATCTGTGATCACCTGTATTTCCCACTAAAAATTGATTTTCTAAGGATTTTTATATGGAAAACTTTAAATGCGTTTTTCTGGCAAACTAGAAGAGTTAGAGCAAAAATAACGAAAATCTGTGATCACCTGTATTTCCCACTAAAAATTGATTTTCTAAGGATTTTTATATGGAAAACTTTAAATGCGTTTTTCTGGCAAACTAGAAGAGTTAGAGCAAAAATAACGAAAATCTGTGATCACCTGTATTTCCCACTAAAAATTGATTTTCTAAGGATTTTTATATGGAAAACTTTAAATGCGTTTTTCTGGCAAACTAGAAGAGTTAGAGCAAAAATAACGAAAATCTGTGATCACCTGTATTTACCACTAAAAATTGATTTTCTAAGGATTTTTATACGGAAAACTTTAAATGCGTTTTTCTGGCAAACTAGAAGAGTAAGAGCAAAAAAACCGAAAATCTGTGATCACCTGTATTTCCCACTAAAAATTGATTTTCTAAGGATTTTTATATGGAAAACTTTAAATGCGTTTTTCTGGCAAACTAGAAGAGTTAGAGCAAAAATAACGAAAATCTGTGATCACCTGTATTTCCCACTAAAAATTGATTTTCTAAGGATTTTTATATGGAAAACTTTAAATGCGTTTTTCTGGCAAACTAGAAGAGTTAGAGCAAAAGTAACGAAAATCTGTGATCACCTGTATTTCCCACTAAAAAATGATTTTCTAAGGATTTTTACATGTAAAACTTTAAGTGCGTTTTTCTGGCAAACTAGAAGAGTTAGAGCAAAAATAACGAAAATCTGTGATCACCTGTATTTCCCACTAAAAATTGATTTTCTAAGGATTTTTATATGTAAAACTTTAAATGCGTTTTTCTGGCAAACTAGAAGAGTTAGAGCAAAAATAACGAAAATCTGTGATCACCTGTATTTCCCACTAAAAAGTGATTTTCTAAGGATTTTTATATGGAAAACTTTAAGTGCGTTTTTCTGGCAAACTAGAAGAGTTAGAGCAAAAATAACGAAAATCTGTGATCACCTGTATTTCCCACTAAAAATTGATTTTCTAAGGATTTTTATATGGAAAACTTTAAATGCGTTTTTCTGGCAAACTAGAAGAGTTAGAGCAAAAATAACGAAAATCTGTGATCACCTGTATTTCCCACTAAAAAGTGATTTTCTAAGGATTTTTATATGGAAAACTTTAAGTGCGTTTTTCTGGCAAACTAGAAGAGTTAGAGCAAAAATAACGAAAATCTGTGATCACCTGTATTTCCCACTAAAAATTGATTTTCTAAGGATTTTTATATGGAAAACTTTAAATGCGTTTTTCTGGCAAACTAGAAGAGTTAGAGCAAAAATAACGAAAATCTGTGATCACCTGTATTTCCCACTAAAAAATGATTTTCTAAGGATTTTTACATGTAAAACTTTAAGTGCGTTTTTCTGGCAAACTAGAAGAGTTAGAGCAAAAATAACGAAAATCTGTGATCACCTGTATTTCCCACTAAAAATTGATTTTCTAAGGATTTTTATATGGAAAACTTTAAATGCGTTTTTCTGGCAAACTAGAAGAGTTAGAGCAAAAATAACGAAAATCTGTGATCACCTGTATTTCCCACTAAAAATTGATTTTCTAAGGATTTTTATATGGAAAACTTTAAATGCGTTTTTCTGGCAAACTAGAAGAGTTAGAGCAAAAATAACGAAAATCTGTGATCACCTGTATTTCCCACTAAAAAATGATTTTCTAAGGATTTTTATATGGAAAACTTTAAGTGCGTTTTTCTGGCAAACTAGAAGAGTTAGAGCAAAAATAACGAAAATCTGTGATCACCTGTATTTCCCACTAAAAATTGATTTTCTAAGGATTTTTATATGGAAAACTTTAAGTGCGTTTTTCTGGCAAACTAGAAGAGTTAGAGCAAAAATAACGAAAATCTGTGATCACCTGTATTTCCCACTAAAAATTGATTTTCTAAGGATTTTTATATGGAAAACTTTAAATGCGTTTTTCTGGCAAACTAGAAGAGTAAGAGCAAAAATAACGAAAATCTGTGATCACCTGTATTTCCCACTAAAAATTGATTTTCTAAGGATTGTTATGTGGAAAACTTTAAATGCGTTTTTCTGGCAAACTAGAAGAGTTAGAGCAAAAATAACGAAAATCTGTGATCACCTGTATTTCCCACTAAAAATTGATATTCTAAGTTATATGGAAAACTTTAAATGCGTTTTTCTGGCAAACTAGAAGAGTTAGAGCAAAAATAACGAAAATCTGTGATCACCTGTATTTCCCACTAAAAATTGATTTTCTAAGGATTTTTATATGGAAAACTTTAAATGCGTTTTTCTGGCAAACTAGAAGAGTTAGAGCAAAAATAACGAAAAAATGTGATCACCTGTATTTCCCACTAAAAATTGATTTTCTAAGGATTGTTATTTGGAAAACTTTAAATGCGTTTTTCTGGCAACTAGAAGAGTTAGAGCAAAAATAACGAAAATCTGTGATCAACTGTATTTCCCACTAAAAATTGATTTTCTAAGTCATATGGAAAACTTTAAATGCGTTTTTCTGGCAAACTAGAAGAGTTAGAGCAAAAATAACGAAAATCTGTGATCACCTGTATTTCCCACTAAAAATTGATTTTCTAAGGATTTTTATATGGAAAACTTTAAATGCGTTTTTCTGGCAAACTAGAAGAGTTAGAGCAAAAATAACGAAAATCTGTGATCACCTGTATTTACCACTAAAAATTGATTTTCTAAGGATTTTTATACGGAAAACTTTAAATGCGTTTTTCTGGCAAACTAGAAGAGTAAGAGCAAAAAAACCGAAAATCTGTGATCACCTGTATTTCCCACTAAAAATTGATTTTCTAAGGATTTTTATATGGAAAACTTTAAATGCGTTTTTCTGGCAAACTAGAAGAGTTAGAGCAAAAATAACGAAAATCTGTGATCACCTGTATTTCCCACTAAAAATTGATTTTCTAAGGATTTTTATATGGAAAACTTTAAATGCGTTTTTCTGGCAAACTAGAAGAGTTAGAGCAAAAATAACGAAAATCTGTGATCACCTGTATTTCCCACTAAAAAATGATTTTCTAAGGATTTTTACATGTAAAACTTTAAGTGCGTTTTTCTGGCAAACTAGAAGAGTTAGAGCAAAAATAACGAAAATCTGTGATCACCTGTATTTCCCACTAAAAATTGATTTTCTAAGGATTTTTATATGGAAAACTTTAAATGCGTTTTTCTGGCAAACTAGAAGAGTTAGAGCAAAAATAACGAAAATCTGTGATCACCTGTATTTCCCACTAAAAAGTGATTTTCTAAGGATTTTTATATGGAAAACTTTAAGTGCGTTTTTCTGGCAAACTAGAAGAGTTAGAGCAAAAATAACGAAAATCTGTGATCACCTGTATTTCCCACTAAAAATTGATTTTCTAAGGATTTTTATATGGAAAACTTTAAATGCGTTTTTCTGGCAAACTAGAAGAGTTAGAGCAAAAATAACGAAAATCTGTGATCACCTGTATTTCCCACTAAAAATGATTTTCTAAGGATTTTTACATGTAAAACTTTAAGTGCGTTTTTCTGGCAAACTAGAAGAGTTAGAGCAAAAATAACGAAAATCTGTGATCACCTGTATTTCCCACTAAAAATTGATTTTCTAAGGATTTTTATATGGAAAACTTTAAATGCGTTTTTCTGGCAAACTAGAAGAGTTAGAGCAAAAATAACGAAAATCTGTGATCACCTGTATTTCCCACTAAAAAGTGATTTTCTAAGGATTTTTATATGGAAAACTTTAAGTGCGTTTTTCTGGCAAACTAGAAGAAATAGAGCAAAAATAACGAACATCTGTGATCACCTGTATTTCCCACTAAAAATTGATTTTCTAAGGATTTTTATATAGAAAACTTTAAATGCGTTTTTCTGGCAAACTAGAAGAGTTAGATCAAAAATAACGAAAATCTGTGATCACCTGTATTTCCCACTAAAAATTGATTTTCTAAGGATTTTTATATGGAAAACTTTAAATGCGTTTTTCTGGCAAACTAGAAGAGTTAGAGCAAAAATAACGAAAATCTGTGATCACCTGTATTTCCCACTAAAAATTGATTTTCTAAGGATTTTTATATGGAAAACTTTAAATGCGTTTTTCTGGCAAACTAGAAGAGTTAGAGCAAAAATAACGAAAATCTGTGATCACCTGTATTTCCCACTAAAAATTGATTTTCTAAGGATTTTTATATGGAAAACTTTAAATGCGTTTTTCTGGCAAACTAGAAGAGTTAGAGCAAAAATAACGAAAATCTGTGATCACCTGTATTTCCCACTAAAAATTGATTTTCTAAGGATTTTTATATGGAAAACTTTAAATGCGTTTTTCTGGCAAACTAGAAGAGTTAGAGCAAAAATAACGAAAATCTGTGATCACCTGTATTTACCACTAAAAATTGATTTTCTAAGGATTTTTATACGGAAAACTTTAAATGCGTTTTTCTGGCAAACTAGAAGAGTAAGAGCAAAAAAACCGAAAATCTGTGATCACCTGTATTTCCCACTAAAAATTGATTTTCTAAGGATTTTTATATGGAAAACTTTAAATGCGTTTTTCTGGCAAACTAGAAGAGTTAGAGCAAAAATAACGAAAATCTGTGATCACCTGTATTTCCCACTAAAAATTGATTTTCTAAGGATTTTTATATGGAAAACTTTAAATGCGTTTTTCTGGCAAACTAGAAGAGTTAGAGCAAAAATAACGAAAATCTGTGATCACCTGTATTTCCCACTAAAAAATGATTTTCTAAGGATTTTTACATGTAAAACTTTAAGTGCGTTTTTCTGGCAAACTAGAAGAGTTAGAGCAAAAATAACGAAAATCTGTGATCACCTGTATTTCCCACTAAAAATTGATTTTCTAAGGATTTTTATATGTAAAACTTTAAATGCGTTTTTCTGGCAAACTAGAAGAGTTAGAGCAAAAATAACGAAAATCTGTGATCACCTGTATTTCCCACTAAAAAGTGATTTTCTAAGGATTTTTATATGGAAAACTTTAAGTGCGTTTTTCTGGCAAACTAGAAGAGTTAGAGCAAAAATAACGAAAATCTGTGATCACCTGTATTTCCCACTAAAAATTGATTTTCTAAGGATTTTTATATGGAAAACTTTAAATGCGTTTTTCTGGCAAACTAGAAGAGTTAGAGCAAAAATAACGAAAATCTGTGATCACCTGTATTTCCCACTAAAAAGTGATTTTCTAAGGATTTTTATATGGAAAACTTTAAGTGCGTTTTTCTGGCAAACTAGAAGAGTTAGAGCAAAAATAACGAAAATCTGTGATCACCTGTATTTCCCACTAAAAATTGATTTTCTAAGGATTTTTATATGGAAAACTTTAAATGCGTTTTTCTGGCAAACTAGAAGAGTTAGAGCAAAAATAACGAAAATCTGTGATCACCTGTATTTCCCACTAAAAAATGATTTTCTAAGGATTTTTACATGTAAAACTTTAAGTGCGTTTTTCTGGCAAACTAGAAGAGTTAGAGCAAAAATAACGAAAATCTGTGATCACCTGTATTTCCCACTAAAAATTGATTTTCTAAGGATTTTTATATGGAAAACTTTAAATGCGTTTTTCTGGCAAACTAGAAGAGTTAGAGCAAAAATAACGAAAATCTGTGATCACCTGTATTTCCCACTAAAAAGTGATTTTCTAAGGATTTTTATATGGTAAACTTTAAGTGCGTTTTTCTGGCAAACTAGAAGAGTTAGAGCAAAAATAACGAAAATCTGTGATCACCTGTATTTCCCACTAAAAATTGATTTTCTAAGGATTTTTATATAGAAAACTTTAAATGCGTTTTTCTGGCAAAGTAGAAGAGTTAGAGCAAAAATAACGAAAATCTGTGATCACCTGTATTTCCCACTAAAAATTGATTTTCTAAGGATTTTTATACGGAAAACTTTAAATGCGTTTTTCTGGCAAACTAGAAGAGTAAGAGCAAAAAAACCGAAAATCTGTGATCACCTGTATTTCCCACTAAAAATTGATTTTCTAAGTTATATGGAAAACTTTAAATGCGTTTTTCTGGCAAACTAGAAGAGTTAGAGCAAAAATAACGAAAATCTGTGATCACCTGTATTTCCCACTAAAAATTGATTTTCTAAGGATTTTTATAAGGAAAACTTTAAATGCGTTTTTCTGGCAAACTAGAAGAGTAAGAGCAAAAAAACCGAAAATCTGTGATCACCTGTATTTCCCACTAAAAATTGATTTTCTAAGGATTTTTATACGGAAAACTTTAAATGCGTTTTTCTAGCAAACTAGAAGAGTTAGAGCAAAAATAACGAAAATCTGTGATCACCTGTATTTCCCACTAAAAAATGATTTTCTAAGGATTTTTATATGGAAAACCTTAAGTGCGTTTTTCTGGCAAACTAGAAGAGTTAGAGCAAAAATAACGAAAATCTGTGATCACCTGTATTTCCCACTAAAAATTGATTTTCTAAGGATTTTTATATGGAAAACTTTAAATGCGTTTTTCTGGCAAACTAGAAGAGTTAGAGCAAAAATAACAAAAATCTGTGATCACCTGTATTTCCCACTAAAAATTGATTTTCTAAGGATTTTTATATGGAAAACTTTAAATGCGTTTTTCTGGCAAACTAGAAGAGTTAGAGCAAAAATAACGAAAATCTGTGATCACCTGTATTTCCCACTAAAAATTGATTTTCTAAGGATTTTTATATGGAAAACTTTAAATGCGTTTTTCTGGCAAACTAGAAGAGTTAGAGCAAAAATAACGAAAATCTGTGATCACCTGTATTTCCCACTAAAAAATGATTTTCTAAGGATTTTTATATGGAAAACCATAAGTGCGTTTTTCTGGCAAACTAGAAGAGTTAGAGCAAAAATAACGAAAATCTGTGATCACCTGTATTTCCCACTAAAAATTGATTTTCTAAGGATTTTTATATGGAAAACTTTAAATGCGTTTTTCTGGCAAACTAGAAGAGTTAGAGCAAAAATAACGAAAATCTGTGATCACCTGTATTTCCCAATAAAAATTGATTTTCTAAGGCATTTTTATATGGAAAACTTTAAATGCGTTTTTCTGGCAAACTAGAAGAGTTAGAGCAAAAATAACGAAAATCTGTGATCACCTGTATTTCCCACTAAAAATTGATTTTCTAAGGATTTTTATATGGAAAACTTTAAATGCGTTTTTCTGGCAAACTAGAAGAGTTAGAGCAAAAATAACGAAAATCTGTGATCACCTGTATTTCCCACTAAAAATTGATTTTCTAAGGATTTTTATATGGAAAACTTTAAATGCGTTTTTCTGGCAAACTAGAAGAGTTAGAGCAAAAATAACGAAAATCTGTGATCACCTGTATTTCCCACTAAAAAATGATTTTCTAAGGATTTTTATATGGAAAACCTTAAGTGCGTTTTTCTGGCAAACTAGAAGAGTTAGAGCAAAAATAACGAAAATCTGTGATCACCTGTATTTCCCACTAAAAATTGATTTTCTAAGGATTTTTATATGGAAAACTTTAAATGCGTTTTTCTGGCAAACTAGAAGAGTTAGAGCAAAAATAACGAAAATCTGTGATCACCTGTATTTCCCACTAAAAATTGATTTTCTAAGGATTTTTATATGGAAAACTTTAAATGCGTTTTTCTGGCAAACTTGAAGAGTTAGAGCAAAAATAACGAAAATCTGTGATCACCTGTATTTCCCACTAAAAATTGATATTCTAAGGATTTTTATATGGAAAACTTTAAATGCGTTTTTCTGGCAAACTAGAAGAGTTAGAGCAAAAATAACGAAAATCTGTGATCACCTGTATTTCCCACTAAAAATGATTTTCTAAGGATTTTTATATGGAAAACCTTAAGTGCGTTTTTCTGGCAAACTAGAAGAGTTAGAGCAAAAATAACGAAAATCTGTGATCACCTGTATTTCCCACTAAAAATTGATTTTCTAACGATTTTTATATGGAAAACTTTAAATGCGTTTTTCTGGCAAACTAGAAGAGTTAGAGCAAAAATAACGAAAATCTGTGATCACCTGTATTTCCCACTAAAAATTGATTTTCTAAGGATTTTTATATGGAAAACTTTAAATGCGTTTTTCTGGCAAACTAGAAGAGTTAGAGCAAAAATAACGAAAATCTGTGATCACCTGTATTTCCCACTAAAAATTGATTTTCTAAGGATTTTTATATGGAAAACTTTAAATGCGTTTTTCTGGCAAACTAGAAGAGTTAGAGCAAAAATAACGAAAATCTGTGATCACCTGTATTTCCCACTAAAAATTGATTTTCTAAGGATTTTTATATGGAAAACTTTAAATGCGTTTTTCTGCCAAACTAGAAGAGTTAGAGCAAAAATAACGAAAATCTGTGATCACCTGTATTTCCCACTAAAAAATGATTTTCTAAGGATTTTTATATGGAAAAACTTAAGTGCGTTTTTCTGGCAAACTAGAAGAGTTAGAGCAAAAATAACGAAAATCTGTGATCACCACTAAAAATTGATTTTCTAAGGATTTTTATATGGAAAACTTTAAATGCGTTTTTCTGGCAAACTAGAAGAGTTAGAGCAAAAATAACGAAAATCTGTGATCACCTGTATTTCCCACTAAAAATTGATTTTCTAAGGATTTTTATATGGAAAACTTTAAATGCGTTTTTCTGGCAAACTAGAAGAGTTAGAGCAAAAATAACGAAAATCTGTGATCACCTGTATTTCCCACTAAAAATTGATTTTCTAAGGATTTTTATATGGAAAACTTTAAATGCGTTTTTCTGGCAAACTAGAAGAGTTAGAGCAAAAATAACGAAAATCTGTGATCACCTGTATTTCCCACTAAAAAATGATTTTCTAAGGATTTTTATATGGAAAACCTTAAGTGCGTTTTTCTGGCAATCTAGAAGAGTTAGAGCAAAAATAACGAAAATCTGTGATCACCACTAAAAATTGATTTTCTAAGGATTTTTATATGGAAAACTTTAAATGCGTTTTTCTGGCAAACTAGAAGAGTTAGAGCAAAAATAACGAAAATCTGTGATCACCTGTATTTCCCACTAAAAATTGATTTTCTAAGGATTTTTATATGGAAAACTTTAAATGCGTTTTTCTGGCAAACTAGAAGAGTTAGAGCAAAAATAACGAAAATCTGTGATCACCTGTATTTCCCACTAAAAAATGATTTTCTAAGGATTTTTATATGGAAAACCTTAAGTGCGTTTTTCTGGCAAACTAGAAGAGTTAGAGCAAAAATAACGAAAATCTGTGATCACCTGTATTTCCCACTAAAAATTGATTTTCTAAGGATTTTTATATGGAAAACTTTAAATGCGTTTTTCTGGCAAACTAGAAGAGTTAGAGCAAAAATAACGAAAATCTGTGATCACCTGTACTTCCCACTAAAAATTGATTTTCTAAGGATTTTTATATGGAAAACTTTAAATGCGTTTTTCTGGCAAACTAGAAGAGTTAGAGCAAAAATAACGAAAATCTGTGATCACCTGTATTTCCCACTAAAAAATGATTTTCTAAGGATTTTTATATGGAAAACTTTAAGTGCGTTTTTCTGGCAAACTAGAAGAGTTAGAGCAAAAATAACGAAAATCTGTGATCACCTGTATTTCCCACTAAAAATTGATTTTCTAAGGATTTTTATATGGAAAACTTTAAATGCGTTTTTCTGGCAAACTAGAAGAGTTAGAGCAAAAATAACGAAAATCTGTGATCACCTGTATTTCCCAATAAAAAATGATTTTCTAAGGATTTTTATATGGAAAACTTTAAGTGCGTTTTTCTGGCAAACTAGAAGAGTTAGAGCAAAAATAACGAAAATCTGTGATCACCTGTATTTCCCACTAAAAATTGATTTTCTAAGGATTTTTATATGGAAAACTTTAAATGCGTTTTTCTGGCAAACTAGAAGAGTTAGAGCAAAAATAACGAAAATCTGTGATCACCTGTATTTCCCACTAAAAATTGATTTTCTAAGGATTTTTATATGGAAAACTTTAAATGCGTTTTTCTGGCAAACTAGAAGAGTAAGAGCAAAAAAAACGAAAATCTGTGATCACCTGTATTTCCCACTAAAAATTGATTTTCTAAGGATTTTTATATGGAAAACTTTAAATGCGTTTTTCTGGCAAACTAGAAGAGTTAGAGCAAAAATAACGAAAATCTGTGATCACCTGTATTTCCCACTAAAAAATGATTTTCTAAGGATTTTTATATGGAAAACTTTAAGTGCGTTTTTCTGGCAAACTAGAAGAGTTAGAGCAAAAATAACGAAAATCTGTGATCACCTGTATTTCCCACTAAAAATTGATTTTCTAAGGATTTTTATATGGAAAACTTTAAATGCGTTTTTCTGGCAAACTAGAAGAGTTAGAGCAGAAATAACGAAAATCTGTGATCACCTGTATTTCCCTCTAAAAATTGATTTTCTAAGGATTTTTATATAGAAAACTTTAAATGCGTTTTTCTGGCAAACTAGAAGAGTTAGAGCAAAAATAGCGAAAATCTGTGATCACCTGTATTTCCCTCTAAAAATTGATTTTCTAAGAATTTTTATATGGAAAACTTTAAGTGCGTTTTTCTGGCAAACTAGAAGAGTTAGAGCAAAAATAACGAAAATCTGTGATCACCTGTATTTTCCACTAAAAATTGATTTTCTAAGGATTTTTATATGGAAAACTTTAAATGCGTTTTTCTGGCAAACTAGAAGAGTTAGAGCAAAAATAACGAAAATCTGTGATCACCTGTATTTCCCACTAAAAAATGATTTTCTAAGGATTTTTATATGGAAAACTTTAAGTGCGTTTTTCTGGCAAACTAGAAGAGTTAGAGCAAAAATAGCGAAAATCTGTGATCACCTGTATTTCCCTCTAAAAATTGATTTTCTAAGAATTTTTATATGGAAAACTTTAAGTGCGTTTTTCTGGCAAACTAGAAGAGTTAGAGCAAAAATAACGAAAATCTGTGATCACCTGTATTTCCCACTAAAAATTGATTTTCTAAGGATTTTTATATGGAAAACTTTAAATGCGTTTTTCTGGCAAACTAGAAGAGTTAGAGCAAAAATAACGAAAATCTGTGATCACCTGTATTTCCCACTAAAAAATGATTTTCTAAGGATTTTTATATGGAAAACTTTAAGTGCGTTTTTCTGGCAAACTAGAAGAGTTAGAGCAAAAATAGCGAAAATCTGTGATCACCTGTATTTCCCTCTAAAAATTGATTTTCTAAGAATTTTTATATGGAAAACTTTAAGTGCGTTTTTCTGGCAAACTAGAAGAGTTAGAGCAAAAATAACGAAAATCTGTGATCACCTGTATTTCCCACTAAAAATTGATTTTCTAAGGATTTTTATATGGAAAACTTTAAATGCGTTTTTCTGGCAAACTAGAAGAGTTAGAGCAAAAATAACGAAAATCTGTGATCACCTGTATTTCCCACTAAAAAATGATTTTCTAAGGATTTTTATATGGAAAACTTTAAGTGCGTTTTTCTGGCAAACTAGAAGAGTTAGAGCAAAAATAACGAAAATCTGTGATCACCTGTATTTCCCACTAAAAATTGATTTTCTAAGGATTTTTATATGGAAAACTTTAAATGCGTTTTTCTGGCAAACTAGAAGAGTTAGAGCAAAAATAACGAAAATCTGTGATCACCTGTATTTCCCACTAAAAATTGATTTTCTAAGGATTTTTATATGGAAAACTTTAAATGCGTTTTTCTGGCAAACTAGAAGAGTTAGAGCAAAAATAACGAAAATCTGTGATCACCTGTATTTCCCACTAAAAAATGATTTTCTAAGGATTTTTATATGGAAAACTTTAAGTGCGTTTTTCTGGCAAACTAGAAGAGTTAGAGCAAAAATAACGAAAATCTGTGATCACCTGTATTTCCCACTAAAAATTGATTTTCTAAGGATTTTTATATGGAAAACTTTAAATGCGTTTTTCTGGCAAACTAGAAGAGTTAGAGCAAAAATAACGAAAATCTGTGATCACCTGTATTTCCCACTAAAAATTGATTTTCTAAGGATTTTTATATGGAAAACTTTAAATGCGTTTTTCTGGCAAACTAGAAGAGTAAGAGCAAAAAAAACGAAAATCTGTGATCACCTGTATTTCCCACTAAAAATTGATTTTCTAAGGATTTTTATATGGAAAACTTTAAATGCGTTTTTCTGGCAAACTAGAAGAGTTAGAGCAAAAATAACGAAAATCTGTGATCACCTGTATTTCCCACTAAAAAATGATTTTCTAAGGATTTTTATATGGAAAACTTTAAGTGCGTTTTTCTGGCAAACTAGAAGAGTTAGAGCAAAAATAACGAAAATCTGTGATCACCTGTATTTCCCACTAAAAATTGATTTTCTAAGGATTTTTATATGGAAAACTTTAAATGCGTTTTTCTGGCAAACTAGAAGAGTTAGAGCAGAAATAACGAAAATCTGTGATCACCTGTATTTCCCTCTAAAAATTGATTTTCTAAGGATTTTTATATAGAAAACTTTAAATGCGTTTTTCTGGCAAACTAGAAGAGTTAGAGCAAAAATAGCGAAAATCTGTGATCACCTGTATTTCCCTCTAAAAATTGATTTTCTAAGAATTTTTATATGGAAAACTTTAAGTGCGTTTTTCTGGCAAACTAGAAGAGTTAGAGCAAAAATAACGAAAATCTGTGATCACCTGTATTTCCCACTAAAAATTGATTTTCTAAGGATTTTTATATGGAAAACTTTAAATGCGTTTTTCTGGCAAACTAGAAGAGTTAGAGCAAAAATAACGAAAATCTGTGATCACCTGTATTTCCCACTAAAAAATGATTTTCTAAGGATTTTTATATGGAAAACTTTAAGTGCGTTTTTCTGGCAAACTAGAAGAGTTAGAGCAAAAATAGCGAAAATCTGTGATCACCTGTATTTCCCTCTAAAAATTGATTTTCTAAGAATTTTTATATGGAAAACTTTAAGTGCGTTTTTCTGGCAAACTAGAAGAGTTAGAGCAAAAATAACGAAAATCTGTGATCACCTGTATTTCCCACTAAAAATTGATTTTCTAAGGATTTTTATATGGAAAACTTTAAATGCGTTTTTCTGGCAAACTAGAAGAGTTAGAGCAAAAATAACGAAAATCTGTGATCACCTGTATTTCCCACTAAAAAATGATTTTCTAAGGATTTTTATATGGAAAACTTTAAGTGCGTTTTTCTGGCAAACTAGAAGAGTTAGAGCAAAAATAGCGAAAATCTGTGATCACCTGTATTTCCCTCTAAAAATTGATTTTCTAAGAATTTTTATATGGAAAACTTTAAGTGCGTTTTTCTGGCAAACTAGAAGAGTTAGAGCAAAAATAACGAAAATCTGTGATCACCTGTATTTCCCACTAAAAATTGATTTTCTAAGGATTTTTATATGGAAAACTTTAAATGCGTTTTTCTGGCAAACTAGAAGAGTTAGAGCAAAAATAACGAAAATCTGTGATCACCTGTATTTCCCACTAAAAAATGATTTTCTAAGGATTTTTATATGGAAAACTTTAAGTGCGTTTTTCTGGCAAACTAGAAGAGTTAGAGCAAAAATAACGAAAATCTGTGATCACCTGTATTTCCCACTAAAAATTGATTTTCTAAGGATTTTTATATGGAAAACTTTAAATGCGTTTTTCTGGCAAACTAGAAGAGTTAGAGCAGAAATAACGAAAATCTGTGATCACCTGTATTTCCCTCTAAAAATTGATTTTCTAAGGATTTTTATATAGAAAACTTTAAATGCGTTTTTCTGGCAAACTAGAAGAGTTAGAGCAAAAATAGCGAAAATCTGTGATCACCTGTATTTCCCTCTAAAAATTGATTTTCTAAGAATTTTTATATGGAAAACTTTAAATGCGTTTTTCCTGCAAACTAGAAGAGTTAGAGCAGAAATAACGAAAATCTGTGATCACCTGTATTTCCCTATAAAAATTGATTTTCTAAGAATTTTTATATGGAAAACTTTAAATGCGTTTTTCCTGCAAACTAGAAGAGTTAGAGCAGAAATAACGAAAATCTGTGATCACCTGTATTTCCCTCTAAAAATTGATTTTCTAAGGATTTTTATATGGAAAACTTTAAATGCGTTTTTCCTGCAAACTAGAAGAGTTAGAGCAGAAATAACGAAAATCTGTGATCACCTGTATTTCCCTCTAAAAATTGATTTTCTAAGAATTTTTATATGGAAAACTTTAAATGCGTTTTCCTGCAAACTAGAAGAGTTAGAGCAGAAATAACGAAAATCTGTGATCACCTGTATTTCCCTCTAAAAATTGATTTTCTAAGGATTTTTATATGGAAAACTTTAAATGCGTTTTTCTGGCAAACTAGAAGAGTTAGAGCAAAAAAACCGAAAATCTGTAATCACCTGTATTTCCCACTAAAAATTGATTGTCTAAGGATTTTTATATGGAAAACTTTAAATGCGTTTTTCCTGCAAACTAGAAGAGTTAGAGCAGAAATAACGAAAATCTGTGATAACCTGTATTTCCCTCTAAAAATTGATTTTCTAAGGATTTTTATATAGAAAACTTTAAATGCGTTTTTCTGGCAAACTAGAAGAGTTAGAGCAAAAAAACCGAAAATCTGTGATCACCTGTATTTCCCACTAAAAATTTATTTTCTTAGGATTTTTATATGGAAAACTTTAAATGCGTTTTTCTGGCAAACTAGAAGAGTTAGAGCAAAAAAACCGAAAATCTGTAATCACCTGTATTTCCCACTAAAAATTGATTGTCTAAGGATTTTTATATGGAAAACTTTAAATGCGTTTTTCTGGCAAACTAGAAGAGTAAGAGCAAAAAACCGAAAATCTGTGATCACCTGTATTTCCCACTAAAAATTGATTTTCTAAGGATTTTTATATGGAAAACTTTAAATGCGTTTTTCTGGCAAACTAGAAGAGTTAGAGCAAAAAAACCGAAAATCTGTAATCACCTGTATTTCCCACTAAAAATTGATTGTCTAAGGATTTTTATATGGAAAACTTTAAATGCGTTTTTCTGGCAAACTAGAAGAGTAAGAGCAAAAAACCGAAAATCTGTGATTACCAGTATTTTCCACTAAAAATTGATTTTCTAATGAAACTCGGACAACGGACAACTGGATTTGAACTTCGCTTTTCATAAGGACCCAGAATAGCCAGAACTTTATAGGGTATAAAAAACAAAGGCCCCTATTATGGTTTACAACTCAACTCAGTTGAGTTGTTATTAAGACAACTGGTTGTGATCAGTTGTAGTTTTTGTTATGTTTTTGTTCACCGCAAAATAGCAAAGTTGTAAACCATAATACAAAAATTAAGAAATTACAACTCAACTGAGTTGAGTTGTAAACCGTAATAGGGGCCAAACTTAATTATAAAAAGAGTAATTTTTGGGATTTCAGTATTTTGGTCATAACTCTGCTATTTCTTAACCGATTTGACAGATTTATATACCAACGTGTTAAAGAAGAAATTTTTTGGTTATAAAACTTGGACTCGTGAAGATATCTGGTTCCCGAAAGTGGGTATTTTTCAAAAAAAAATTAATATTTTGGTCATAACTTTTTCGTATCTGAACCGATTTAACCCGAGTTTTTCAGAAAAAATAGAAAAAATCACAAAAAATTTTTATAGTATAGAAAACATTAACATTTTGCTCTACACTAATGGGTCCATTACGGATAGCAACATAACCAAAGTTGTGTTGCTAGTTACCAATTCTATATTACGTATGGCAACTGTCAACTTGCAGGTTGTTATTTCTTTTGCCACATTGTTAAAATATTGGCAACCATTAACTTGTAGTTGCTGCTTATATTTTTTTAAGAAGGCGACAAAACTAATAATCAAGCATATTTTTTATAAAATGTTTGTGTTTTCTTAACTTTTAAATTTAAAAATGGTAAAAATAACAACTCAAAAATAGCACTAGGATAAATCTTGTCAAATTCATATGGTCTATATTGGTAGATTAAACGCCCAATTTTATGCGTTTAAAGATGGTTTATATGTTTACTGATTAATAGATTTGTTGGTTTAAACACACTTTAAACCAAAAAGAGAGTTAAACTTGCTCTGATTTTTAAGCCCTAAGTAACATTTGTTGTTCGTTTTTTTTTAAATCGTTCTTTGGTATTATCAATAACTTTTTGGCAACTAAACAATGCTGGAGTAGCTAATAAAAATTTCAATTTCAGTTGCGCTACTTTTTGACAACGCAACGGAAGTTGTGTTGCCATCCATAAGGTCTGCGTTTTGAAAACACATGTGTCCTAAATTTTTTTTAATTTTATTTTTAAACATAACAAATTTTTCTGCAAAATAACTTTCTTACATTAATTTTAAATCTTTTAGATTTTGTAAAACTTACCTTAAAAAATCGTTTTTTTTTTTTTATCTAATAACTACTTTAAATTTCTTTAAACTTTCTTTAAATAGTAGTTTAATAGTTTTTTATCTCTTTTAATAAACACATTATTTAATTTCATTTTAACTTTTAATTAATTTTATTTCATTTTTACACATTTCTAAAAAAGGCCATATTTTGTGCTAATCTACCATCTTTAATAATTTATTATTATTTTTTTTTTTCTCAAAAACAAAGCTTTTTTCATATTCACTTTTTAAATTACGGGTCTCTTAAATTAGTATCATACAAAAAGCGAAACACAATTTTTTTTTACTTATCTTGCTTTTAGCTTAGACACTTTGCTTTTGCTCATGAACTTTCTTTTATTTCCTCAAACAGATACTAAACAAACACATTCTTATTAATAAAAAACACAACACAAGACACCTCACTCTATGCTTCCCACGACCGCGACGATTGTTTACAACTTAAATTCGACAGAGACTGCGCGGTCATTATCTCTGCTTTGTATGAACAAACTTTCAATTACTGTTTTTACAAAGATATATTAATCTTTTTGCTTAGATTTTATAATTTTCTAATAGAATATTGTTTTAATTTTATTTTTCTATAAAAATCAGTAATTTTTAAACACTTTTTACTGGGTTTTTAATGAATTTAAAGGAGTATTTCCTTAAGACGTTCACGCACTTTGAAAATTTCTAGAAACTAAAAGGAATTGGGAAAGGAAATTTAGTAAAAGGGAGTTAAAAAAACCTGCTGGTTTAACTTTAGTGTGAGAGAAAAAGAAACAGACAAGTGCGAGCAAATGAAGAAAAAAGCTTTTAATTACAATAAGAAAAGATGATAAGTCAAGACGAATTGAGTAGAAGTCAATTCGCCTTGATGATAAGTGAAATCATTTGGTTTGTTTTATGCAATGAGAGGGGAAGAAGAAAAAGTTCAATTTATTGAAAACACAGATGGGTAAGTGCTAATAATAACATTAAAATTTTTGTTAAATATATTTACTTATTTTCTAGTGTGTATTCGTAAAAGGAATTGAATGAGCAATGGATTAATATTATTATTATTATTGCCAGGGATGGGTAAATGTAACGGGTAGAAAAATTAAAAAATGTTTAATGTATTATCGAGGGTTAATATTCAAATAGTGCTATCTGTAAAACCACAATTTTCCAGGAGACCGAACAAACTGATTTTTTCGATAACTCTAAGGGCTAATAAATAAGAGCAAGTTAAACTCTGACGTTATATATAAAAACGTGGTTCTATTGACCTGCCTTGTTCAAGTATTTTGCAAACATAAGACTCAAATTAATCAATTTTTTTAATATTCTTTTGTGAAAAACCATTTATATGCATTTATAGTTAAAATTCTGAAAAAGTCGATTTTTTGCAATTTTTATCTAAAAAAGCATCGTTTTATTTTATAGAAAAAAATTGTTTAGCGACATACTTATTTATATATTATTCCGAAATAGAATTTTTTTACACATTTTTTCCAATCGCAAAGTAAGAAACTTAAACCACAGTTTAAACAACCCAATATGTTTATAATTATTGTGCAATAGGAATCCTGAGAGCCGAGCTTGGTAGCCATTATATTTCAAAAAACAAACAAAAATCATTATTGGGTATTTTCGGCTTTTTTTGGGAGTTGAGGGATTCGTTTTGTAAGTTTAAAAAATTGTTTAGCTTTCTTGTATTAAGCACTACAAAATCTATTTACTTGTAAAATTTCATTTAATTTTATTAGCTAATAAAGATATTGTTGCATAACTAAAAATTTATATTATTGGGGTAATTCCATGTCAAATCGACCCATTCCGATTTTAATGAAATTTGGTGAGAAGGTTCCTTTTAAGGAACATATATGAACGAAAAAAAAAGTTCCTAAAAGAAACCGACATTAAGTAATAAATAATAAAGTGGGGTTGGCCATACATTTGACCCATCTAGAAGCATCCTACGCGCTCTACCATACAAATATGGCGGTTTTATAAAATTCTTTAATTTGGCCCATGCAGCGCGTTGGATACTCCTAGATGAGTCAAATGTATGGCCAACCCCACTTTATTCTTTGTTGCGGAATTTCGGTTTTTTTAGGAACTTCAATAAACTAAACCGTTTATGAGTTACGCGAATATATGCAGTGCAACCTCCTACATTTTCGAAATTACGGCATATCTCGAAAACAAGAGCTTACCTAAAAAAAATGCTAGGATTCGGCGTGCCCCAATTAGGTTAAAATGCCAGGTGCCCGTCTTGTCTGTTTTTTGCAACTATCACACTTTTATTTTTTTAAAGGTTGCGAAAAAAAATCATATCTTAAAAAAGAAAAAAACACCTCCTTCAAAGTCTCAGGGTTTTTAAAGAACCGTTTGAGTTATTATATAAAAAAAATTAGACAAATAAAAAAATAGGTTTTTGACTTAGTCCGTTTTGAAAATTTAATATTTTGCAGATATTACATTTTTCAAAAATGTATTTTTTTCAATATATGGTTTGTAGCCCCAACACCCAGAGAAAAAACATGTTTAAATATGGTCACCTCCAACAATACTATGTTTAAAGACAATTTTAACCATATTATGTTTAATTTAACCATATTATTGTCAACGACAACCATATTATGGTAAAAAATAGTCCTCGATAAAGAAGACACAACCATATTATGGTTGCCTCCAAACATATTATGTTTAATAATAACTAAAATATGTTTAACACTTATAATAGCATGGTTGGTTTTTAACCATAGTATGTTGCTCTTGAAAAAGAGGAAAATACTATTGTTAACTTAAAAACAAATTGTTGTCATATTTAACCATAAAATGTTTAGAGGCAACCATAATATGGTTGTGGCTTCTTGATGGATGTCTAATTTAACCATAATATGGTTGTCGGTGACACAAATATGGTTAAATTAAACATATTATGGTATAAATTTTCTTTAAACATAGTATTGTTGTTTTTTCTCTGCGTGAAGTATTCTCTTAAAAATTACATTAAAATCATCTTCTTATCCAAAGTAGTTTTCGAGATATTGAAGAAATAATCTCAACACATTCGGCTAATTCGGCGAAATTATGACATTTTAAAATTATTTTTGTTCATATATGTTCCTTATAGGATAAAAGGAACTTTCTCACCAAATTTCATTAAAATCGAAAGGGGTCGGGTCCCACTCTTGGTCGATTTGACATGGAATTACCCATTGACAAAAACTCATAAACACATTTTTTGCAAAATGTCTTTGACGAATTTTAAAATTATATATATTAGATCAAAGTAATAATTGGGAACACAAAAATTTTAATTAATAAGATTTGGTTTGTCGTGCTTATATTAGATTTTAAATCAAATTTTTAATATATTTATCAGGCTTAAGCTAATTAAATTATTTTCATTAAATTATTTAATAAATTGCAATATAATTTATTAAGCTTGAGGTTTTTTTGTTTTATATAAAAAATTAAATAATATTTGGATACTTTGTTAATAAGAAAAAGGAATAAATTATTAATGGATTGGTACCAAAAACTAACTTCTTCTGGTAGAATTATTAATTATTTCTCCAAACATCCAAAGAGGGTTATAATTAATACGGCAAAAAATCTTATAAAAAGAATACTGAAAATAAGTGACTTAGAATTTCATAACAGGAATTTAAAAAGAATTAGGGATATTTTGAGGGATAATTGTTTTCCAATGGGACTGATATCAAATTTAATAGGAAAATACAATTACCATAGGGCAAACAACTTGAATATAATTGCAGAGCCAAAAATTTACAAATCACTTACATATATTCCTAAAATATCGGAACGTTTAGAAAAGTCAAAAATATTCGACACAAGGACATGTAAAATAGCACATAAATCATATAATACAGTTGGTAAATTATTCACTAGGACTAAGGATAAAGTACACAAGCTAGAAATGTCAAATGTAGTTTATAAAATACCTTGTAAGGGAAATGATAATGGGCAATGCAACAAAGTATATGTAGGTACGACAAAGAACAAACTGAAAACTAGAATTTCGGGTCACAAATCAAATCAAAAGTTTAGGGATATTTCATTACAAAAAACAGCATTAACAGCCCACTGTGCCAGTTTAAATCACTCTCCGGACTTTGAGAATGTATCAGTTTTAAACACAGAAAAAAATTATAAACGACGTTTAATGCTAGAAATGTTGCAAATCATTAAAGTACCAGAATTGTTAAGAATTAATTTTAAATGGACACGGAAAATGTAGCACAAAATTATAGACATTTAGTGTATAAAAACAAAACAGGAAATTAAAATTAAAATTTTTTAGAATGTAATAGATTATTTGTTTAAAATTTTTTTTTTTTTTTCTAATTGTAAATAATTTTTTCTATGTGACAATTGTTATTATTTTTTCATTATTTTGTGAACATTATTTTAATTGTTTAATTATTTCCCTGACGATGATACACATTGCTGTATCGAAATATTGGAACTAATAAATAAATATTATTTAATTTTTTATATAAAACAAAAAAACCTCAAGCTTAATAAATTATATTGCAATTTAATAAATAAAGGTTAAATAAAATAAAATTTAAATTATTTAATGAAAAAAGGAATTTTTACAACATAAAAAGTGTTAAAATTAGGGTTTTTTCCCGGGATTTCCCGTCCCGGGAATTCCCGGGAATTTCAATTATTTTATTTCCCGTTTTCCCGGGATTTTTCTTGCGGGATCCCGGGAAATAAAAAATTCCTCATAATTTCAGAAAATAGCTATTTATACTTTGAAATTTAGTTTTATATTCTCTAAAAATTAGCATCTGTGGATGGGTTGTGGATTAGATCAATTACAAGAAGTGAGTACATGTATTTAAATCAATGTCTCCTGATGCAATAAATCTACTAAAAGCAGAATGGGCAGTGCAACAGTTGATAATTATTACATTTAGTGAAGTGAAGAGTTAATAAAGTACATTAATTCAAAATAAGATGCAGGCAGTAAAGTTTCATTGTCCATGAACAAGTCTTTAAAATAGGAGATGCCTAAACATATCGCTCCTTTATTGCAACATAGTCATATCTACAAAAACAAACGATCTTGGCAAAATGCGAATAAAGTTTTCAAAATGTACCGATTTAAAAATATATTTTGCTATAACTTCGGTTCAGTTGGAGATATAATACGAGAAGGCATGAAGGAAAACTTTGCTCAAGTTACTTAAAATTTTGAGATATGACTATGATGCAATGAAGGAGCGATATGTTTATTAGGTGATAAATACAAATTTTCAATTTCAATTTGTGTTGGTTTATATTCCCGGGAAGTGCGGGGAACCGAAATAAAATAACATTTTGGAAACTCGTGTAAGATACTACAACATACGACTTAAAAAACACATTGTCCCAAAGATTACAAATCGATCTATTGAAATGAAAAGGTTTGTTAGAAGCAGTCCGGTTGATGCTATTTTTGCATCAACCTTGACATACATTTGACTGATATAGACGTTGTTTATAAAAAAGAAAAAATTGCTTCTGATTGTGAATCCGAAGCATGCTACAACGGTGCACTTTTAACTATGTGTCCAACATCGGTAAAATATGAACGAAATTTTTTGGAAACATGATAATTAGTAAATAAAATCAGGAATATACTTTTTGACGACTTACTAAGCGCCTTGAGTGTGTCAGAAAGTTATTTCCTAAGCCGCTAAAAAAATGTTATATATTTCCCGGCCACGGTCAAGAATGAAAGATTATCAATAACAATTTTAATTAATTTTCATGTTGTAAAATTCCTTTCTTCATAAAAATAATTTAATGAAAATTAAATTTAATGAACTTAAGCCTAATTAAAAATATTAAAAATTTGGATTAAAAACCATAAATAGTTCAACAAAATAACCACAATACTAATTATTGTTATATATTTCTTTAAAATGTTTTATCTATTTTATTAATTAACTTTTTGATCTCATATCTTGAGTACCTTAATTATTATTTTGTTTTTATTATTGTTTTATGAATTAAATGGTTGTTTATGTTATCTCTTTATCTTGTATCCAGAGCATAATAATACTGAATAAAAGCATAATAATAGGGAATAAAGTCGTGAGATGATAATAATTCCAGTTCCTATTTTAATCTTCAATTAATTTTTTAGTATTGAACCATTTCTTTTACTTTCTTTGTAAACAAGTTCCCTTACGTTATTTTATAAAAGTTTTTTTCATTAATTAATAACAAAATTTTCTTTATATTTTTTATATGGAGCGGGATCCCGGGATCCCGGGAAATTTAAAATAATTTCCCGCTTTCCCGGGAATCGAAAAAGTCCGGGAAAAAAAAACTCTAGTTAAAATTTATTGAATATTTACTGCTAGCCGTCGTCAATGGCGATGAGTGTTAAGAACACAGATCTCTGAAGAGATAGTGTGGTTCCTATCGAAACATGTCAGATTAACCCCTCCTTCAACGTGGGTTTGAGCCCATCGTCAGTCATCAATAAAAAATTATTCATAAATTTGAATTCATTTCATGTTGTAAAAATTCCTTTCTTCATAAAATATTTATTAATTAAATTTAATGAACTTTAGCCTGATTAAAATATTAAAAATTTGTAAAAACCATAAATAGTTCCCATGTTATGTAACTCTTGCGGCGAGAAACTTTTCGATTGAAATGTGTGAAATGAAACAAACAGCTGTTTTTCTCACTAAACTGTGTCTGTAACTTTTTTTTGGCGAATACTAGCTATCACGTAAGGAAATTACTCACCAATTTACAGAAAAAAAAGGTTCTGTAACACATTTGTGAGAAAAGTTCCCGCTTTGAACGAATGAAAACGGGGCGAGAAAAAATTTTAACACTAAAAAACAATTTATAATGCAAAATATAAAGAATAATATGTAATAATAAATAGAATCTGGGAATTTATTTCTCATGGAAACTAACATTTATTATATAAATTTTGGAAAATTTTTAATGCGTTTTTCTGGCAAACTAGAAGAGTTAGAGCAAAAATAACGAAAATCTGTGATCACCTGTATTTCCCACTAAAAATTGATTTTCTAAGGATTTTTATATGGAAAACTTTAAATGCGTTTTTCTGGCAAACTAGAAGAGTTAGAGCAAAAATAACGAAAATCTGTGATCACCTGTATTTCCCACTAAAAATTGATTTTCTTAGGATTTTTATATGGAAAACTTTAAATGCGTTTTTCTGGCAAACTAGAAGAGTTAGAGCAAAAATAACGAAAATCTGTGATCACCTGTATTTCCCACTAAAAATTGATTTTCTAAGGATTTTTATATGGAAAACTTTAAATGCGTTTTTCTGGCAAACTAGAAGAGTTAGAGCAAAAATAACGAAAATCTGTGATCACCTGTATTTCCCACTAAAAATTGATTTTCTTAGGATTTTTATATGGAAAACTTTAAATGCGTTTTTCTGGCAAACTAGAAGAGTTAGAGCAAAAATAACGAAAATCTGTGATCACCTGTATTTCCCACTAAAAATTGATTTTCTTAGGATTTTTATATGGAAAACTTTAAATGCGTTTTTCTGGCAAACTAGAAGAGTTAGAGCAAAAATAACGAAAATCTGTGATCACCTGTATTTCCCACTAAAAATTGATTTTCTAAGGATTTTTATATGGAAAACTTTAAATGCGTTTTTCTGGCAAACTAGAAGAGTTAGAGCAAAAATAACGAAAATCTGTGATCACCTGTATTTCCCACTAAAAATTGATTTTCTTAGGATTTTTATATGGAAAACTTTAAATGCGTTTTTCTGGCAAACTAGAAGAGTTAGAGCAAAAATAACGAAAATCTGTGATCACCTGTATTTCCCACTAAAAATTGATTTTCTAAGGATTTTTATATGGAAAACTTTAAATGCGTTTTTCTGGCAAACTAGAAGAGTTAGAGCAAAAATAACGAAAATCTGTGATCACCTGTATTTCCCACTAAAAATTGATTTTCTAAGGATTTTTATATGGAAAACTTTAAATGCGTTTTTCTGGCAAACTAGAAGAGTTAGAGCAAAAATAACGAAAATCTGTGATCACCTGTATTTCCCACTAAAAATTGATTTTCTAAGGATTTTTATATGGAAAACTTTAAATGCGTTTTTCTGGCAAACTAGAAGAGTTAGAGCAAAAATAACGAAAATCTGTGATCACCTGTATTTCCCACTAAAAATTGATTTTCTAAGGATTTTTATATGGAAAACTTTAAATGCGTTTTTCTGGCAAACTAGAAGAGTTAGAGCAAAAATAACGAAAATCTGTGATCACCTGTATTTCCCACTAAAAATTGATTTTCTTAGGATTTTTATATGGAAAACTTTAAATGCGTTTTTCTGGCAAACTAGAAGAGTTAGAGCAAAAATAACGAAAATCTGTGATCACCTGTATTTCCCACTAAAAATTGATTTTCTAAGGATTTTTATATGGAAAACTTTAAATGCGTTTTTCTGGCAAACTAGAAGAGTTAGAGCAAAAATAACGAAAATCTGTGATCACCTGTATTTCCCACTAAAAATTGATTTTCTAAGGATTTTTATATGGAAAACTTTAAATCCGTTTTTCTGGCAAACTAGAAGAGTTAGAGCAAAAATAACGAAAATCTGTGATCACCTGTATTTCCCACTAAAAATTGATTTTCTAAGGATTTTTATATGGAAAACTTTAAATGCGTTTTTCTGGCAAACTAGAAGAGTTAGAGCAAAAATAACGAAAATCTGTGATCACCTGTATTTCCCACTAAAAATTGATTTTCTAAGGATTTTTATATGGAAAACTTTAAATGCGTTTTTCTGGCAAACTAGAAGAGTTAGAGCAAAAATAACGAAAATCTGTGATCACCTGTATTTCCCACTAAAAATTGATTTTCTAAGGATTTTTATATGGAAAACTTTAAATGCGTTTTTCTGGCAAACTAGAAGAGTTAGAGCAAAAATAACGAAAATCTGTGATCACCTGTATTTCCCACTAAAAATTGATTTTCTTAGGATTTTTATATGGAAAACTTTAAATGCGTTTTTCTGGCAAACTAGAAGAGTTAGAGCAAAAATAACGAAAATCTGTGATCACCTGTATTTCCCACTAAAAATTGATTTTCTAAGGATTTTTATATGGAAAACTTTAAATGCGTTTTTCTGGCAAACTAGAAGAGTTAGAGCAAAAATAACGAAAATCTGTGATCACCTGTATTTCCCACTAAAAATTGATTTTCTAAGGATTTTTATATGGAAAACTTTAAATGCGTTTTTCTGGCAAACTAGAAGAGTTAGAGCAAAAATAACGAAAATCTGTGATCACCTGTATTTCCCACTAAAAATTGATTTTCTAAGGATTTTTATATGGAAAACTTTAAATGCGTTTTTCTGGCAAACTAGAAGAGTTAGAGCAAAAATAACGAAAATCTGTGATCACCTGTATTTCCCACTAAAAATTGATTTTCTAAGGATTTTAATATGGAAAACTTTAAATGCGTTTTTCTGGCAAACTAGAAGAGTTAGAGCAAAAATAACGAAAATCTGTGATCACCTGTATTTCCCACTAAAAATTGATTTTCTAAGGATTTTTATATGGAAAACTTTAAATGCGTTTTTCTGGCAAACTAGAAGAGTTAGAGCAAAAATAACGAAAATCTGTGATCACCTGTATTTCCCACTAAAAATTGATTTTCTAAGGATTTTTATATGGAAAACTTTAAATGCGTTTTTCTGGCAAACTAGAAGAGTTAGAGCAAAAATAACGAAAATCTGTGATCACCTGTATTTCCCACTAAAAATTGATTTTCTAAGGATTTTTATATGGACAACTTTAAATGCGTTTTTCTGGCAAACTAGAAGAGTTAGAGCAAAAATAACGAAAATCTGTGATCACCTGTATTTCCCACTAAAAACTGATTTTCTAAGGATTTTTATATGGAAAACTTTAAATGCGTTTTTCTGGCAAACTAGAAGAGTTAGAGCAAAAATAACGAAAATCTGTGATCACCTGTATTTCCCACTAAAAATTGATTTTCTAAGGATTTTTATATGGAAAACTTTAAATGCGTTTTTCTGGCAAACTAGAAGAGTTAGAGCAAAAATAACGAAAACCTTTGATCACCTGTATTTCCCACTAAAAATTGATTTTCTTAGGATTTTTATATGGAAAACTTTAAATGCGTTTTTCTGGCAAACTAGAAGAGTTAGAGCAAAAATAACGAAAATCTGTGATCACCTGTATTTCCCACTAAAAATTGATTTTCTAAGGATTTTTATATGGAAAACTTTAAATGCGTTTTTCTGGCAAACTAGAAGAGTTAGAGCAAAAATAACGAAAATCTGTGATCACCTGTATTTCCCACTAAAAATTGATTTTCTAAGGATTTTTATATGGAAAACTTTAAATGCGTTTTTCTGGCAAACTAGAAGAGTTAGAGCAAAAATAACGAAAATCTGTGATCACCTGTATTTCCCACTAAAAATTGATTTTCTAAGGATTTTTATATGGAAAACTTTAAATGCGTTTTTCTGGCAAACTAGAAGAGTTAGAGCAAAAATAACGAAAATCTGTGATCACCTGTATTTCTCACTAAAAATTGATTTTCTAAGGATTTTTATATGGAAAACTTTAAATGCGTTTTTCTGGCAAACTAGAAGAGTTAGAGCAAAAATAACGAAAATCTGTGATCACCTGTATTTCCCACTAAAATTGATTTTCTAAGGATTTTTATATGGAAAACTTTAAATGCGTTTTTCTGGCAAACTAGAAGAGTTAGAGCAAAAATAACGAAAATCTGTGATCACCTGTATTTCCCACTAAAAATTGATTTTCTAAGGATTTTTATATGGAAAACTTTAAATGCGTTTTTCTGGCAAACTAGAAGAGTTAGAGCAAAAATAACGAAAATCTGTGATCACCTGTATTTCCCACTAAAAATTGATTTTCTAAGGATTTTTATATGGAAAACTTTAAATGCGTTTTTCTGGCAAACTAGAAGAGTTAGAGCAAAAATAACGAAAATCTGTGATCACCTGTATTTCCCACTAAAATTGATTTTCTTAGGATTTTTATATGGAAAACTTTAAATGCGTTTTTCTGGCAAACTAGAAGAGTTAGAGCAAAAATAACGAAAATCTGTGATCACCTGTATTTCCCACTAAAAATTGATTTTCTAAGGATTTTAATATGGAAAACTTTAAATACGTTTTTCTGGCAAACTAGAAGAGTTAGAGCAAAAATAACGAAAATCTGTGATCACCTGTATTTCCCACTAAAAATTGATTTTCTAAGGATTTTAATATGGAAAACTTTAAATGCGTTTTTCTGGCAAACTAGAAGAGTTAGAGCAAAAATAACGAAAATCTGTGATCACCTGTATTTCCCACTAAAAATTGATTTTCTAAGGATTTTTATATGGAAAACTTTAAATGCGTTTTTCTGGCAAACTAGAAGAGTTAGAGCAAAAATAACGAAAATCTGTGATCACCTGTATTTCCCACTAAAAATTGATTTTCTAAGGATTTTTATATGGAAAACTTTAAATGCGTTTTTCTGGCAAACTAGAAGAGTTAGAGCAAAAATAACGAAAATCTGTGATCACCTGTATTTCCCACTAAAAATTGATTTTCTAAGGATTTTTATATGGAAAACTTTAAATGCGTTTTTCTGGCAAACTAGAAGAGTTAGAGCAAAAATAACGAAAATCTGTGATCACCTGTATTTCCCACTAAAAATTGATTTTCTAAGGATTTTTATATGGAAAACTTTAAATGCGTTTTTCTGGCAAACTAGAAGAGTTAGAGCAAAAATAACGAAAATCTGTGATCACCTGTATTTCCCACTAAAAATTGATTTTCTAAGGATTTTAATATGGAAAACTTTAAATGCGTTTTTCTGGCAAACTAGAAGAGTTAGAGCAAAAATAACGAAAATCTGTGATCACCTGTATTTCCCACTAAAAATTGATTTTCTAAGGATTTTTATATGGAAAACTTTAAATGCGTTTTTCTGGCAAACTAGAAGAGTTAGAGCAAAAATAACGAAAATCTGTGATCACCTGTATTTCCCACTAAAAATTGATTTTCTAAGGATTTTTATATGGAAAACTTTAAATGCGTTTTTCTGGCAAACTAGAAGAGTTAGAGCAAAAATAACGAAAATCTGTGATCACCTGTATTTCCCACTAAAAATTGATTTTCTAAGAATGTTTATATGGAAAACTTTAAATGCGTTTTTCTGGCAAACTAGAAGAGTTAGAGCAAAAATAACGAAAATCTGTGATCACCTGTATTTCCCACTAAAAATTGATTTTCTAAGGATTTTTATATGGAAAACTTTAAATGCGTTTTTCTGGCAAACTAGAAGAGTTAGAGCAAAAATAACGAAAATCTGTGATCACCTGTATTTCCCACTAAAAATTGATTTTCTAAGGATTTTTATATGGAAAACTTTAAATGCGTTTTTCTGGTAAACTAGAAGAGTTAGAGCAAAAATAACGAAAATCTGTGATCACCTGTATTTCCCATTAAAAATTGATTTTCTTAGGGTTTTTATATGGAAAACTTTAAATGCGTTTTTCTGGCAAACTAGAAGAGTTAGAGCAAAAATAACGAAAATCTGTGATCACCTGTATTTCCCACTAAAAATTGATTTTCTAAGGATTTTTATATGGAAAACTTTAAATGCGTTTTTCTGGCAAACTAGAAGAGTTAGAGCAAAAATAACGAAAATCTGTGATCACCTGTATTTCCCACTAAAAATTGATTTTCTTAGGATTTTTATATGGAAAACTTTAAATGCGTTTTTCTGGTAAACTAGAAGAGTTAGAGCAAAAATAACGAAAATCTGTGATCACCTGTATTTCCCATTAAAAATTGATTTTCTTAGGGATTTTATATGGAAAACTTTAAATGCGTTTTTCTGGCAAACTAGAAGAGTTAGAGCAAAAATAACGAAAATCTGTGATCACCTGTATTTCCCACTAAAAATTGATTTTCTAAGGATTTTTATATGGAAAACTTTAAATGCGTTTTTCTGGCAAACTAGAAGAGTTAGAGCAAAAATAACGAAAATCTGTGATCACCTGTATTTCCCACTAAAAATTGATTTTCTTAGGATTTTTATATGGAAAACTTTAAATGCGTTTTTCTGGCAAACTAGAAGAGTTAGAGCAAAAATAACGAAAATCTGTGATCACCTGTATTTCCCACTAAAAATTGATTTTCTTAGGATTTTTATATGGAAAACTTTAAATGCGTTTTTCTGGCAAACTAGAAGAGTTAGAGCAAAAATAACGAAAATCTGTGATCACCTGTATTTCCCACTAAAAATTGATTTTCTTAGGATTTTTATATGGAAAACTTTAAATGCGTTTTTCTGGCAAACTAGAAGAGTTAGAGCAAAAATAACGAAAATCTGTGATCACCTGTATTTCCCACTAAAAATTGATTTTCTTAAGGATTTTTATATGGAAAACTTTAAATGCGTTTTTCTGGCAAACTAGAAGAGTTAGAGCAAAAATAACGAAAATCTGTGATCACCTGTATTTCCACTAAAAATTGATTTTTTAGGATTTTTATATGGAAAACTTTAAATGCGTTTTTCTGGCAAACTAGAAGAGTTAGAGCAAAAATAACGAAAATCTGTGATCACCTGTATTTCCCCACTAAAAATTGATTTTTCTTAGGAATTTTATATGGAAACTTTAAATGCGTTTTTCTGGCAAACTAGAAGAGTTAGAGTAAAAATAGCGAAAATCTGTGATCACCTGTATTTCCCACTAAAAATTGATTTTCTAAGGATTTTTATATGGAAAACTTTAAATGCGTTTTTCTGGCAAACTAGAGGAGTTAGAGCAAAAATAACGAAAATCTGTGATCACCTGTATTTCCCACTAAAAATTGATTTTCTAAGGATTTTTATATGGAAAACTTTAAATGCGTTTTTCTGGCAAACTAGAGGAGTTAGAGCAAAAATAACGAAAATCTGTGATCACCTGTATTTCCCACTAAAAATTGATTTTCTAAGGATTTTTATATGGAAAACTTTAAATGCGTTTTTCTGGCAAACTAGAAGAGTTAGAGTAAAAATAGCGAAAATCTGTGATCACCTGTATTTCCCACTAAAAATTGATTTTCTAAGGATTTTTATATGGAAAACTTTAAATGCGTTTTTCTGGCAAACTAGAGGAGTTAGAGCAAAAATAACGAAAATCTGTGATCACCTGTATTTCCCACTAAAAATTGATTTTCTAAGGATTTTTATATGGAAAACTTTAAATGCGTTTTTCTGGCAAACTAGAGGAGTTAGAGCAAAAATAACGAAAATCTGTGATCACCTGTATTTCCCACTAAAAATTGATTTTCTAAGGATTTTTATATGGAAAACTTTAAATGCGTTTTTCTGGCAAACTAGAAGAGTTAGAGCAAAAATAACGAAAATCTTTGATCACCTGTATTTCCCACTAAAAATTGATTTTCTAAGGATTTTTATATGGAAAACTTTAAATGCGTTTTTCTGGCAAACTAGAGGAGTTAGAGCAAAAATAACGAAAATCTGTGATCACCTGTATTTCCCACTAAAAATTGATTTTCTAAGGATTTTTATATGGAAAACTTTAAATGCGTTTTTCTGGCAAACTAGAGGAGTTAGAGCAAAAATAACGAAAATCTGTGATCACCTGTATTTCCCACTAAAAATTGATTTTCTAAGGATTTTTATATGGAAAACTTTAAATGCGTTTTTCTGGCAAACTAGAAGAGTTAGAGTAAAAATAGCGAAAATCTGTGATCACCTGTATTTCCCACTAAAAATTGATTTTCTAAGGATTTTTATATGGAAAACTTTAAATGCGTTTTTCTGGCAAACTAGAGGAGTTAGAGCAAAAATAACGAAAATCTGTGATCACCTGTATTTCCCACTAAAAATTGATTTTCTAAGGATTTTTATATGGAAAACTTTAAATGCGTTTTTCTGGCAAACTAGAAGAGCTAGAGCAAAAATAACGAAAATCTTTGATCACCTGTATTTCCCACTAAAAATTGATTTTCTAAGGATTTTTATATGGAAAACTTTAAATGCGTTTTTCTGGCAAACTAGAAGAGTTAGAGCAAAAATAACGAAAATCTTTGATCACCTGTATTTCCCACTAAAAATTGATTTTCTAAGGATTTTTATATGGAAAACTTTAAATGCGTTTTTCTGGCAAACTAGAGGAGTTAGAGCAAAAATAACGAAAATCTGTGATCACCTGTATTTCCCACTAAAAATTGATTTTCTAAGGATTTTTATATGGAAAACTTTAAATGCGTTTTTCTGGCAAACTAGAAGAGTTAGAGTAAAAATAGCGAAAATCTGTGATCACCTGTATTTCCCACTAAAAATTGATTTTCTAAGGATTTTTATATGGAAAACTTTAAATGCGTTTTTCTGGCAAACTAGAAGAGTTAGAGCAAAAATAGCGAAAATCTGTGATCACCTGTATTTCCTACTAAAAATTGATTTTCTAAGGATTTTTATATGGAAAACTTTAAATGCGTTTTTCTGGCAAACTAGAAGAGTTAGAGCAAAAATAGCGAAAATCTGTGATCACCTGTATTTCCCACTAAAAATTGATTTTCTAAGGATTTTTATATGGAAAACTTTAAATGCGTTTTTCTGGCAAACTAGAAGAGCTAGAGCAAAAATAGCGAAAATCTGTGATCACCTGTATTTCCCACTAAAAATTGATTTTCTAAGGATTTTTATATGGAAAACTTTAAATGCGTTTTTCTGGCAAACTAGAGGAGTTAGAGCAAAAATAACGAAAATCTGTGATCACCTGTATTTCCCACTAAAAATTGATTTTCTAAGGATTTTTATATGGAAAACTTTAAATGCGTTTTTCTGGCAAACTAGAGGAGTTAGAGCAAAAATAACGAAAATCTGTGATCACCTGTATTTCCCACTAAAAATTGATTTTCTAAGGATTTTTATATGGAAAACTTTAAATGCGTTTTTCTGGCAAACTAGAAGAGTTAGAGTAAAAATAGCGAAAATCTGTGATCACCTGTATTTCCCACTAAAAATTGATTTTCTAAGGATTTTTATATGGAAAACTTTAAATGCGTTTTTCTGGCAAACTAGAGGAGTTAGAGCAAAAATAACGAAAATCTGTGATCACCTGTATTTCCCACTAAAAATTGATTTTCTAAGGATTTTTATATGGAAAACTTTAAATGCGTTTTTCTGGCAAACTAGAGGAGTTAGAGCAAAAATAACGAAAATCTGTGATCACCTGTATTTCCCACTAAAAATTGATTTTCTAAGGATTTTTATATGGAAAACTTTAAATGCGTTTTTCTGGCAAACTAGAAGAGTTAGAGCAAAAATAACGAAAATCTTTGATCACCTGTATTTCCCACTAAAAATTGATTTTCTAAGGATTTTTATATGGAAAACTTTAAATGCGTTTTTCTGGCAAACTAGAGGAGTTAGAGCAAAAATAACGAAAATCTGTGATCACCTGTATTTCCCACTAAAAATTGATTTTCTAAGGATTTTTATATGGAAAACTTTAAATGCGTTTTTCTGGCAAACTAGAAGAGCTAGAGCAAAAATAACGAAAATCTTTGATCACCTGTATTTCCCACTAAAAATTGATTTTCTAAGGATTTTTATATGGAAAACTTTAAATGCGTTTTTCTGGCAAACTAGAAGAGTTAGAGCAAAAATAACGAAAATCTTTGATCACCTGTATTTCCCACTAAAAATTGATTTTCTAAGGATTTTTATATGGAAAACTTTAAATGCGTTTTTCTGGCAAACTAGAGGAGTTAGAGCAAAAATAACGAAAATCTGTGATCACCTGTATTTCCCACTAAAAATTGATTTTCTAAGGATTTTTATATGGAAAACTTTAAATGCGTTTTTCTGGCAAACTAGAAGAGTTAGAGTAAAAATAGCGAAAATCTGTGATCACCTGTATTTCCCACTAAAAATTGATTTTCTAAGGATTTTTATATGGAAAACTTTAAATGCGTTTTTCTGGCAAACTAGAAGAGTTAGAGCAAAAATAGCGAAAATCTGTGATCACCTGTATTTCCCACTAAAAATTGATTTTCTAAGGATTTTTATATGGAAAACTTTAAATGCGTTTTTCTGGCAAACTAGAAGAGTTAGAGCAAAAATAGCGAAAATCTGTGATCACCTGTATTTCCCACTAAAAATTGATTTTCTAAGGATTTTTATATGGAAAACTTTAAATGCGTTTTTCTGGCAAACTAGAGGAGTTAGAGCAAAAATAACGAAAATCTGTGATCACCTGTATTTCCCACTAAAAATTGATTTTCTAAGGATTTTTATATGGAAAACTTTAAATGCGTTTTTCTGGCAAACTAGAAGAGCTAGAGCAAAAATAACGAAAATCTGTGATCACCTGTATTTCCCACTAAAAATTGATTTTCTTAGGATTTTTATATGGAAAACTTTAAATGCGTTTTTCTGGCAAACTAGAAGAGCTAGAGCAAAAATAACGAAAATCTGTGATCACCTGTATTTCCCACTAAAAATTGATTTTCTTAGGATTTTTATATGGAAAACTTTAAATGCGTTTTTCTGGCAAACTAGAAGAGTTAGAGCAAAAATAACGAAAATCTTTGATCACCTGTATTTCCCACTAAAAATTGATTTTCTAAGGATTTTTATATGGAAAATTTTATATGCGTTTTTCTGGCAAACTAGAAGAGCTAGAGCAAAAATAACGAAAATCTGTGATCACCTGTATTTCCCACTAAAAATTGATTTTCTAAGGATTTTTATATGGAAAATTTTAAATGCGTTTTTCTGGCAAACTAGAAGAGCTAGAGCAAAAATAACGAAAATCTGTGATCACCTGTATTTCCCACTAAAAATTGATTTTCTAAGGATTTTTATATGGAAAACTTTAAATGCGTTTTTCTGGCAAACTAGAAGAGCTAGAGCAAAAATAACGAAAATCTGTGATCACCTGTATTTCCCACTAAAAATTGATTTTCTTAGGATTTTTATATGGAAAACTTTAAATGCGTTTTTCTGGCAAACTAGAAGAGCTAGAGCAAAAATAACGAAAATCTGTGATCACCTGTATTTCCCACTAAAAATTGATTTTCTTAGGATTTTTATATGGAAAACTTTAAATGCGTTTTTCTGGCAAACTAGAAGAGCTAGAGCAAAAATAACGAAAATCTGTGATCACCTGTATTTCCCACTAAAAATTGATTTTCTAAGGATTTTTATATGGAAAACTTTAAATGCGTTTTTCTGGCAAACTAGAAGAGCTAGAGCAAAAATAACGAAAATCTGTGATCACCTGTATTTCCCACTAAAAATTGATTTTCTTAGGATTTTTATATGGAAAACTTTAAATGCGTTTTTCTGGCAAACTAGAAGAGCTAGAGCAAAAATAACGAAAATCTGTGATCACCTGTATTTCCCACTAAAAATTGATTTTCTTAGGATTTTTATATGGAAAACTTTAAATGCGTTTTTCTGGCAAACTAGAAGAGTTAGAGCAAAAATAACGAAAATCTTTGATCACCTGTATTTCCCACTAAAAATTGATTTTCTAAGGATTTTTATATGGAAAATTTTATATGCGTTTTTCTGGCAAACTAGAAGAGCTAGAGCAAAAATAACGAAAATCTGTGATCACCTGTATTTCCCACTAAAAATTGATTTTCTAAGGATTTTTATATGGAAAATTTTAAATGCGTTTTTCTGGCAAACTAGAAGAGCTAGAGCAAAAATAACGAAAATCTGTGATCACCTGTATTTCCCACTAAAAATTGATTTTCTAAGGATTTTTATATGGAAAATTTTATATGCGTTTTTCTGGCAAACTAGAAGAGCTAGAGCAAAAATAACGAAAATCTGTGATCACCTGTATTTCCCACTAAAAATTGATTTTCTTAGGATTTTTATATGGAAAACTTTAAATGCGTTTTTCTGGCAAACTAGAAGAGTTAGAGCAAAAATAACGAAAATCTTTGATCACCTGTATTTCCCACTAAAAATTGATTTTCTAAGGATTTTTATATGGAAAACTTTAAATGCGTTTTTCTGGCAAACTAGAGGAGTTAGAGCAAAAATAACGAAAATCTGTGATCACCTGTATTTCCCACTAAAAATTGATTTTCTAAGGATTTTTATATGGAAAACTTTAAATGCGTTTTTCTGGCAAACTAGAAGAGTTAGAGTAAAAATAGCGAAAATCTGTGATCACCTGTATTTCCCACTAAAAATTGATTTTCTAAGGATTTTTATATGGAAAACTTTAAATGCGTTTTTCTGGCAAACTAGAAGAGTTAGAGCAAAAATAGCGAAAATCTGTGATCACCTGTATTTCCCACTAAAAATTGATTTTCTAAGGATTTTTATATGGAAAACTTTAAATGCGTTTTTCTGGCAAACTAGAAGAGTTAGAGCAAAAATAGCGAAAATCTGTGATCACCTGTATTTCCCACTAAAAATTGATTTTCTAAGGATTTTTATATGGAAAACTTTAAATGCGTTTTTCTGGCAAACTAGAGGAGTTAGAGCAAAAATAACGAAAATCTGTGATCACCTGTATTTCCCACTAAAAATTGATTTTCTAAGGATTTTTATATGGAAAACTTTAAATGCGTTTTTCTGGCAAACTAGAAGAGCTAGAGCAAAAATAACGAAAATCTGTGATCACCTGTATTTCCCACTAAAAATTGATTTTCTTAGGATTTTTATATGGAAAACTTTAAATGCGTTTTTCTGGCAAACTAGAAGAGCTAGAGCAAAAATAACGAAAATCTGTGATCACCTGTATTTCCCACTAAAAATTGATTTTCTAAGGATTTTAATATGGAAAACTTTAAATGCGTTTTTCTGGCAAACTAGAAGAGTTAGAGCAAAAAATAGCGAAAATCTGTGATCACCTGTATTTCCTACTAAAAATTGATTTTCTAAGGATTTTTATATGGAAAACTTTAAATGCGTTTTTCTGGCAAACTAGAAGAGTTAGAGCAAAAATAACGAAAATCTGTGATCACCTGTATTTCCCACTAAAAATTGATTTTCTAAGGATTTTTATATGGAAAACTTTAAATGCGTTTTTCTGGCAAACTAGAAGAGTAAGAGCAAAAATAGCGAAAATCTGTGATCACCTGTATTTCCTACTAAAAATTGATTTTCTAAGGATTTTTATATGGAAAACTTTAAATGCGTTTTTCTGGCAAACTAGAGGAGTTAGAGCAAAAATAACGAAAATCTGTGATCACCTGTATTTCCCACTAAAAATTGATTTTCTAAGGATTTTTATATGGAAAACTTTAAATGCGTTTTTCTGGCAAACTAGAAGAGTTAGAGTAAAAATAGCGAAAATCTGTGATCACCTGTATTTCCCACTAAAAATTGATTTTCTAAGGATTTTTATATGGAAAACTTTAAATGCGTTTTTCTGGCAAACTAGAAGAGTTAGAGCAAAAATAGCGAAAATCTGTGATCACCTGTATTTCCCACTAAAAATTGATTTTCTAAGGATTTTTATATGGAAAACTTTAAATGCGTTTTTCTGGCAAACTAGAAGAGTTAGAGCAAAAATAGCGAAAATCTGTGATCACCTGTATTTCCCACTAAAAATTGATTTTCTAAGGATTTTTATATGGAAAACTTTAAATGCGTTTTTCTGGCAAACTAGAGGAGTTAGAGCAAAAATAACGAAAATCTGTGATCACCTGTATTTCCCACTAAAAATTGATTTTCTAAGGATTTTTATATGGAAAACTTTAAATGCGTTTTTCTGGCAAACTAGAAGAGCTAGAGCAAAAATAACGAAAATCTGTGATCACCTGTATTTCCCACTAAAAATTGATTTTCTTAGGATTTTTATATGGAAAACTTTAAATGCGTTTTTCTGGCAAACTAGAAGAGCTAGAGCAAAAATAACGAAAATCTGTGATCACCTGTATTTCCCACTAAAAATTGATTTTCTAAGGATTTTAATATGGAAAACTTTAAATGCGTTTTTCTGGCAAACTAGAAGAGTTAGAGCAAAAATAGCGAAAATCTGTGATCACCTGTATTTCCTACTAAAAATTGATTTTCTAAGGATTTTTATATGGAAAACTTTAACTGCGTTTTTCTGGCAAACTAGAAGAGTTAGAGCAAAAATAACGAAAATCTGTGATCACCTGTATTTCCCACTAAAAATTGATTTTCTAAGGATTTTTATATGGAAAACTTTAAATGCGTTTTTCTGGCAAACTAGAAGAGTTAGAGCAAAAATAGCGAAAATCTGTGATCACCTGTATTTCCTACTAAAAATTGATTTTCTAAGGATTTTTATATGGAAAACTTTAAATGCGTTTTTCTGGCAAACTAGAAGAGTTAGAGCAAAAATAACGAAAATCTGTGATCACCTGTATTTCCCACTAAAAATTGATCTTCTTAGGATTTTTATATGGAAAACTTTAAATGCGTTTTTCTGGCAAACTAGAAGAGTTAGAGCAAAAATAACGAAAATCTGTGATCACCTGTATTTCCCACTAAAAATTGATTTTCTAAGGATTTTTATATGGAAAACTTTAAATGCGTTTTTCTGGCAAACTAGAAGAGTTAGAGCAAAAATAGCGAAAATCTGTGATCACCTGTATTTCCCACTAAAAATTGATTTTCTAAGGATTTTTATATGGAAAACTTTAAATGCGTTTTTCTGGCAAACTAGAAGAGTTAGAGCAAAAATAACGAAAATCTGTGATCACCTGTATTTCCCACTAAAAATTTATTTTCTTAGGATTTTTATATGGAAAACTTTAAATGCGTTTTTCTGGCAAACTAGAAGAGTTAGAGCAAAAATAACGAAAATCTGTGATCACCTGTATTTCCCACTAAAAATTGATTTTCTAAGGATTTTTATATGGAAAACTTTAAATGCGTTTTTCTGGCAAACTAGAAGAGTTAGAGCAAAAATAGCGAAAATCTGTGATCACCTGTATTTCCCACTAAAAATTGATTTTCTAAGTATTTTTATATGGAAAACTTTAAATGCGTTTTTCTGGCAAACTAGAAGAGTTAGAGTAAAAATAGCGAAAATCTGTGATCACCTGTATTTCCCACTAAAAATTGATTTTCTTAGGATTTTTATATGGAAAACTTTAAATGCGTTTTTCTGGCAAACTAGAAGAGCTAGAGCAAAAATAACGAAAATCTGTGATCACCTGTATTTCCCACTAAAAATTGATTTTCTAAGGATTTTTATATGGAAAATTTTAAATGCGTTTTTCTGGCAAACTAGAAGAGCTAGAGCAAAAATAACGAAAATCTGTGATCACCTGTATTTCCCACTAAAAATTGATTTTCTTAGGATTTTTATATGGAAAACTTTAAATGCGTTTTTCTGGCAAACTAGAAGAGTTAGAGCAAAAATAACGAAAATCTTAGATAACCTGTATTTCCCACTAAAAATTGATTTTCTTAGGATTTTTATATGGAAAACTTTAAATGCGTTTTTCTGGCAAACTAGAAGAGTTAGAGCAAAAATAACGAAAATCTGTGATCACCTGTATTTCCCACTAAAAATTGATTTTCTAAGGATTTTTATATGGAAAACTTTAAATGCGTTTTTCTGGCAAACTAGAAGAGTTAGAGCAAAAATAGCGAAAATCTGTGATCACCTGTATTTCCCACTAAAAATTGATTTTCTAAGGATTTTTATATGGAAAACTTTAAATGCGTTTTTCTGGCAAACTAGAAGAGTTAGAGCAAAAATAACGAAAATCTGTGATCACCTGTATTTCCCACTAAAAATTGATTTTCTTAGGATTTTTATATGGAAAACTTTAAATGCGTTTTTCTGGCAAACTAGAAGAGTTAGAGCAAAAATAACGAAAATCTGTGATCACCTGTATTTCCCACTAAAAATTGATTTTCTAAGGATTTTTATATGGAAAACTTTAAATGCGTTTTTCTGGCAAACTAGAAGAGTTAGAGCAAAAATAGCGAAAATCTGTGATCACCTGTATTTCCCACTAAAAATTGATTTTCTAAGGATTTTTATATGGAAAACTTTAAATGCGTTTTTCTGGCAAACTAGAAGAGTTAGAGTAAAAATAGCGAAAATCTGTGATCACCTGTATTTCCCACTAAAAATTGATTTTCGTAGGATTTTTATATGGAAAACTTTAAATGCGTTTTTCTGGCAAACTAGAAGAGCTAGAGCAAAAATAACGAAAATCTGTGATCACCTGTATTTCCCACTAAAAATTGATTTTCTAAGGATTTTTATATGGAAAATTTTAAATGCGTTTTTCTGGCAAACTAGAAGAGCTAGAGCAAAAATAACGAAAATCTGTGATCACCTGTATTTCCCACTAAAAATTGATTTTCTTAGGATTTTTATATGGAAAACTTTAAATGCGTTTTTCTGGCAAACTAGAAGAGTTAGAGCAAAAATAACGAAAATCTGTGATCACCTGTATTTCCCACTAAAAATTGATTTTCTTAGGATTTTTATATGGAAAACTTTAAATGCGTTTTTCTGGCAAACTAGAAGAGTTAGAGCAAAAATAACGAAAATCTGTGATCACCTGTATTTCCCACTAAAAATTGATTTTCTAAGGATTTTTATATGGAAAATTTTAAATGCGTTTTTCTGGCAAACTAGAAGAGCTAGAGCAAAAATAACGAAAATCTGTGATCACCTGTATTTCCCACTAAAAATTGATTTTCTAAGGATTTTTATATGGAAAATTTTAAATGCGTTTTTCTGGCAAACTAGAAGAGCTAGAGCAAAAATAACGAAAATCTGTGATCACCTGTATTTCCCACTAAAAATTGATTTTCTTAGGATTTTTATATGGAAAACTTTAAATGCGTTTTTCTGGCAAACTAGAAGAGTTAGAGCAAAAATAACGAAAATCTGTGATCACCTGTATTTCCCACTAAAAATTGATTTTCTTAGGATTTTTATATGGAAAACTTTAAATGCGTTTTTCTGGCAAACTAGAAGAGTTAGAGCAAAAATAACGAAAATGTGTGATCACCTGTATTTCCCACTAAAAATTGATTTTCTAAGGATTTTTATATGGAAAACTTTAAATACGTTTTTCTGACAAACTAGAAGAGCTAGAGCAAAAATAACGAAAATCTGTGATCACCTGTATTTCCCACTAAAAATTGATTTTCTTAGGATTTTTATATGGAAAACTTTAAATGCGTTTTTCTGGCAAACTAGAAGAGTTAGAGCAAAAATAACGAAAATCTGTGATCACCTGTATTTCCCACTAAAAATTGATTTTCTAAGGATTTTTATATGGAAAACTTTAAATGCGTTTTTCTGGCAAACTAGAAGGGTTAGACAAAAATAACGAAAATCTGTGATCACCTGTATTTCCCACTAAAAATTGATTTTCTAAGGATTTTTATATGGAAAATTTTAAATGCGTTTTTCTGGCAAACTAGAAGAGCTAGAGCAAAAATAACGAAAATCTGTGATCACCTGTATTTCCCACTAAAAATTGATTTTCTAAGGATTTTTATATGGAAAATTTTAAATGCGTTTTTCTGGCAAACTAGAAGAGCTAGAGCAAAAATAACGAAAATCTGTGATCACCTGTATTTCCCACTAAAAATTGATTTTCTAAGGATTTTTATATGGAAAATTTTAAATGCGTTTTTCTGGCAAACTAGAAGAGCTAGAGCAAAAATAACGAAAATCTGTGATCACCTGTATTTCCCACTAAAAATTGATTTTCTAAGGATTTTTATATGAAAAACTTTAAAAGCGTTTTTCTGGCAAACTAGAAGAGCTAGAGCAAAAATAACGAAAATCTGTGATCACCTGTATTTCCCACTAAAAATTGATTTTCTTAGGGTTTTTATATGGAAAACTTTAAATGCGTTTTTCTGGCAAACTAGAAGGGTTAGAGCAAAAATAACGAAAATCTGTGATCACCTGTATTTCCCACTAAAAATTGATTTTCTAAGGATTTTTATATGGAAAATTTTAAATGCGTTTTTCTGGCAAACTAGAAGAGCTAGAGCAAAAATAACGAAAATCTGTGATCACCTGTATTTCCCACTAAAATTTGATTTTCTAAGGATTTTTATATGGAAAACTTTAAATGCGTTTTTCTGGCAAACTAGAAGGGTTAGAGCAAAAATAACGAAAATCTGTAATCACCTGTATTTCCCACTAAAAATTGATTTTCTAAGGATTTTTATATGGAAAACTTTAAATGCGTTTTTCTGGCAAACTAGAAGAGTTAGAGCAAAAATAACGAAAATCTGTGATCACCTGTATTTCCCACTAAAAATTGATTTTCTAAGGATTTTTATATGGAAAACTTTAAATACGTTTTTCTGACAAACTAGAAGAGCTAGAGCAAAAATAACGAAAATCTGTGATCACCTGTATTTCCCACTAAAAATTGATTTTCTAAGGATTTTTATATGGAAAATTTTAAATGCGTTTTTCTGGCAAACTAGAAGAGTTAGAGCAAAAATAACGAAAATCTGTGATCACCTGTATTTCCCACTAAAAATTGATTTTCTAAGGATTTTTATATGGAAAACTTTAAATACGTTTTTCTGACAAACTAGAAGAGCTAGAGCAAAAATAACGAAAATCTGTGATCACCTGTATTTCCCACTAAAAATTGATTTTCTAAGGATTTTTATATGGAAAACTTTAAATGCGTTTTTCTGGCAAACTAGAAGAGTTAGAGCAAAAATAACGAAAATCTGTGATCACCTGTATTTCCCACTAAAAATTGATTTTCTAAGGATTTTTATATGGAAAACTTTAAATACGTTTTTCTGACAAACTAGAAGAGCTAGAGCAAAAATAACGAAAATCTGTGATCACCTGTATTTCCCACTAAAAATTGATTTTCTAAGGATTTTTATATGGAAAATTTTAAATGCGTTTTTCTCGCAAACTAGAAGAGTTAGAGCAAAAATAACGAAAATCTGTGATCACCTGTATTTCCCACAAAAAATTGATTTTCTTAGGGTTTTTATATGGAAAACTTTAAATGCGTTTTTCTGGCAAACTAGAAGGGTTAGAGCAAAAATAACGAAAATCTGTGATCACCTGTATTTCCCACTAAAAATTGATTTTCTAAGGATTTTTATATGGAAAATTTTAAATGCGTTCTTCTGGCAAACTAGAAGAGCTAGAGCAAAAATAACGAAAATCTGTGATCACCTGTATTTCCCACTAAAAATTGATTTTCTAAGGATTTTTATATGGAAAACTTTAAATGCGTTTTTCTGGCAAACTAGAAGGGTTAGAGCAAAAATAACGAAAATCTGTAATCACCTGTATTTCCCACTAAAAATTGATTTTCTTAGGATTTTTATATGGAAAACTTTAAATGAGTTTTTCTGGCAAACTAGAAGAGTTAGAGCAAAAATAACGAAAATCTGTGATCACCTGTATTTCCCACTAAAAATTGATTTTCTTAGGATTTTTATATGGAAAACTTTAAATGAGTTTTTCTGGCAAACTAGAAGGGTTAGAGCAAAAATAACGAAAATCTGTGATCACCTGTATTTCCCACTAAAAATTGATTTTCTTAGGATTTTTATATGGAAAACTTTAAATGAGTTTTTCTGGCAAACTAGAAGAGTTAGAGCAAAAATAACGAAAATCTGTGATCACCTGTATTTCCCACTAAAAATTGATTTTCTTAGGATTTTTATATGGAAAACTTTAAATGCGTTTTTCTGGCAAACTAGAAGAGTTAGAGCAAAAATAACGAAAATCTGTGATCACTTGTATTTCCCACTAAAAATTGATTTTCTAAGAATTTTTATATGGAACATTTTAAATACGTTTTTCTGACAAACTAGAAGAGCTAGAGCAAAAATAACGAAAATCTGTGATCACCTGTATTTCCCACTAAAAATTGATTTTCTAAGGATTTTTATATGGAAAATTTTAAATGCGTTTTTCTGGCAAACTAGAAGAGTTAGAGCAAAAATAACGAAAATCTGTGATCACCTGTATTTCCCACTAAAAATTGATTTTCTAAGGATTTTTATATGGAAAACTTTAAATACGTTTTTCTGACAAACTAGAAGAGCTAGAGCAAAAATAACGAAAATCTGTGATCACCTGTATTTCCCACTAAAAATTGATTTTCTTAGGATTTTTATATGGAAAACTTTAAATGAGTTTTTCTGGCAAACTAGAAGAGTTAGAGCAAAAATAACGAAAATCTGTGATCACCTGTATTTCCCACTAAAAATTGATTTTCTTAGGATTTTTATATGGAAAACTTTAAATGCGTTTTTCTGGCAAACTAGAAGAGTTAGAGCAAAAATAACGAAAATCTGTGATCACTTGTATTTCCCACTAAAAATTGATTTTCTAAGGATTTTTATATGGAAAATTTTAAATACGTTTTTCTGACAAACTAGAAGAGCTAGAGCAAAAATAACGAAAATCTGTGATCACCTGTATTTCCCACTAAAAATTGATTTTCTAAGGATTTTTATATGAAAAATTTTAAATGCGTTTTTCTGGCAAACTAGAAGAGCTAGAGCAAAAATAACGAAAATCTGTGATCACCTGTATTTCCCACTAAAAATTGATTTTCTTAGGATTTTTATATGGAAAACTTTAAATGAGTTTTTCTGGCAAACTAGAAGAGTTAGAGCAAAAATAACGAAAATCTGTGATCACCTGTATTTCCCACTAAAAATTGATTTTCTTAGGATTTTTATATGGAAAACTTTAAATGCGTTTTTCTGGCAAACTAGAAGAGTTAGAGCAAAAATAACGAAAATCTGTGACCACCTGTATTTCCCACTAAAAATTGATTTTCTAAGGATTTTTATATGGAAAACTTTAAATAAGTTTTTCTGACAAACTAGAAGAGCTAGAGCAAAAATAACGAAAATCTGTGATCACCTGTATTTCCCAATACAAATTGATTTTCTAAGGATTTTTATATGGAAAATTTTAACTGCGTTTTTCTGGCAAACTAGAAGAGTTAGAGCAAAAATAACGAAAATCTGTGATCACCTGTATTTCCCACTAAAAATTGATTTTCTTAGGATTTTTATATGGAAAATTTTGAATGCGTTTTTCTGGCAAACTAGAAGAGTTAGAGCAAATATAACGAAAATCTGTGATCACCTGTATTTCCCACTAAAAATTGATTTTCTTAGGATTTTTATATGGAAAACTTTAAATGCGTTTTTCTGGCAAACTAGAAGAGTTAGAGCAAAAATAACGAAAATCTGTGATCACTTGTATTTCCCACTAAAAATTGATTTTCTAAGGATTTTTATATGGAAAATTTTAAATACGTTTTTCTGACAAACTAGAAGAGCTAGAGCAAAAATAACGAAAATCTGTGATCACCTGTATTTCCCACTAAAAATTGATTTTCTTAGGATTTTTATATGGAAAACTTTAAATGAGTTTTTCTGGCAAACTAGAAGAGTTAGAGCAAAAATAACGAAAATCTGTGATCACCTGTATTTCCCACTAAAAATTGATTTTCTTAGGATTTTTATATGGAAAACTTTAAATGAGTTTTTCTGGCAAACTAGAAGAGTTAGAGCAAAAATAACGAAAATCTGTGATCACCTGTATTTCCCACTAAAAATTGATTTTCTTAGGATTTTTATATGGAAAACTTTAAATGCGTTTTTCTGGCAAACTAGAAGAGTTAGAGCAAAAATAACGAAAATCTGTGACCACCTGTATTTCCCACTAAAAATTGATTTTCTAAGGATTTTTATATGGAAAATTTTAAATACGTTTTTCTGGCAAACTAGAAGAGCTAGAGCAAAAATAACGAAAATCTGTGATCACCTGTATTTCCCACTAAAAATTGATTTTCTAAGGATTTTTATATGGAAAACTTTAAATACGTTTTTCTGACAAACTAGAAGAGCTAGAGCAAAAATAACGAAAATCTGTGATCACCTGTATTTCCCACTAAAAATTGATTTTCTTAGGATTTTTATATGGAAAACTTTAAATGAGTTTTTCTGGCAAACTAGAAGAGTTAGAGCAAAAATAACGAAAATCTGTGATCACCTGTATTTCCCACTAAAAATTGATTTTCTTAGGATTTTTATATGGAAAACTTTAAATGCGTTTTTCTGGCAAACTAGAAGAGTTAGAGCAAAAATAACGAAAATCTGTGATCACTTGTATTTCCCACTAAAAATTGATTTTCTAAGGATTTTTATATGGAAAATTTTAAATACGTTTTTCTGACAAACTAGAAGAGCTAGAGCAAAAATAACGAAAATCTGTGATCACCTGTATTTCCCACTAAAAATTGATTTTCTAAGGATTTTTATATGGAAAATTTTAAATGCGTTTTTCTGGCAAACTAGAAGAGCTAGAGCAAAAATAACGAAAATCTGTGATCACCTGTATTTCCCACTAAAAATTGATTTTCTTAGGATTTTTATATGGAAAACTTTAAATGAGTTTTTCTGGCAAACTAGAAGAGTTAGAGCAAAAATAACGAAAATCTGTGATCACCTGTATTTCCCACTAAAAATTGATTTTCTTAGGATTTTTATATGGAAAACTTTAAATGAGTTTTTCTGGCAAACTAGAAGAGTTAGAGCAAAAATAACGAAAATCTGTGATCACCTGTATTTCCCACTAAAAATTGATTTTCTTAGGATTTTTATATGGAAAATTTTGAATGCGTTTTTCTGGCAAACTAGAAGAGTTAGAGCAAATATAACGAAAATCTGTGATCACCTGTATTTCCCACTAAAAATTGATTTTCTAAGGATTTTTATATGGAAAACTTTAAATACGTTTTTCTGACAAACTAGAAGAGCTAGAGCAAAAATAACGAAAATCTGTGATCACCTGTATTTCCCACTAAAAATTGATTTTCTAAGGATTTTTATATGGAAAACTTTAAATGCGTTTTTCTGGCAAACTAGAAGAGTTAGAGCAAAAATAACGAAAATCTGTGATCACCTGTATTTCCCACTAAAAATTGATTTTCTAAGGATTTTTATATGGAAAACTTTAAATACGTTTTTCTGACAAACTAGAAGAGCTAGAGCAAAAATAACGAAAATCTGTGATCACCTGTATTTCCCACTAAAAATTGATTTTCTAAGGATTTTTATATGGAAAATTTTAAATGCGTTTTTCTGGCAAACTAGAAGAGTTAGAGCAAAAATAACGAAAATCTGTGATCACCTGTATTTCCCACTAAAAATTGATTTTCTAAGGATTTTTATATAGAAAACTTTAAATACGTTTTTCTGACAAACTAGAAGAGCTAGAGCAAAAATAACGAAAATCTGTGATCACCTGTATTTCCCACTAAAAATTGATTTTCTTAGGATTTTTATATGGAAAACTTTAAATGAGTTTTTCTGGCAAACTAGAAGAGTTAGAGCAAAAATAACGAAAATCTGTGATCACCTGTATTTCCCACTAAAAATTGATTTTCTTAGGATTTTTATATGGAAAACTTTAAATGCGTTTTTCTGGCAAACTAGAAGAGTTAGAGCAAAAATAACGAAAATCTGTGATCACCTGTATTTCCCACTAAAAATTGATTTTCTAAGGATTTTTATATGGAAAACTTTAAATACGTTTTTCTGACAAACTAGAAGAGCTAGAGCAAAAATAACGAAAATCTGTGATCACCTGTATTTCCCACTAAAAATTGATTTTCTAAGGATTTTTATATGGAAAATTTTAAATGCGTTTTTCTGGCAAACTAGAAGAGTTAGAGCAAAAATAACGAAAATCTGTGACACCTGTATTTCCCACTAAAAATTGATTTTCTAAGGATTTTTATATGGAAAACTTTAAATACGTTTTTCTGACAAACTAGAAGAGCTAGAGCAAAAATAACGAAAATCTGTGATCACCTGTATTTCCCACTAAAAATTGATTTTCGTAGGATTTTTATATGGAAAACTTTAAATGAGTTTTTCTGGCAAACTAGAAGAGTTAGAGCAAAAATAACGAAAATCTGTGATCACCTGTATTTCCCACTAAAAATTGATTTTCTTAGGATTTTTATATGGAAAACTTTAAATGCGTTTTTCTGGCAAACTAGAAGAGTTAGAGCAAAAATAACGAAAATCTGTGATCACCTGTATTTCTCACTAAAAATTGATTTTCTAAGGATTTTTATATGGAAAACTTTAAATACGTTTTTCTGACAAACTAGAAGAGCTAGAGCAAAAATAACGAAAATCTGTGATCACCTGTATTTCCCACTAAAAATTGATTTTCTAAGGATTTTTATATGGAAAACTTTAAATGCGTTTTTCTGGAAAACTAGAAGAGCTAGAGCAAAAATAACGAAAATCTGTGATCACCTGTATTTCTCACTAAAAATTGATTTTCTAAGGATTTTTATATGGAAAACTTTAAATGCGTTTTTCTGGCAAACTAGAAGGGTTAGACAAAAATAACGAAAATCTGTAATCACCTGTATTTCCCACTAAAAATTGATTTTCTAAGGATTTTTATATGGAAAATTTTAAATGCGTTTTTCTGGCAAACTAGAAGAGCTAGAGCAAAAATAACGAAAATCTGTGATCACCTGTATTTCCCACTAAAAATTGATTTTCTAAGGATTTTTATATGGAAAATTTTAAATGCGTTTTTCTGGCAAACTAGAAGAGCTAGAGCAAAAATAACAAAAATCTGTGATCACCTGTATTTCCCACTAAAAATTGATTTTCTAAGGATTTTTATATGGAAAACTTTAAATGCGTTTTTCTGGCAAACTAGAAGAGCTAGAGCAAAAATAACGAGAATCTGTGATCACCTGTATTTCCCACTAAAAATTGATTTTCTTAGGGTTTTTATATGGAAAACTTTAAATGCGTTTTTCTGGCAAACTAGAAGGGTTAGAGCAAAAATAACGAAAATCTGTGATCACCTGTATTTCCCACTAAAAATTGATTTTCTAAGGATTTTTATATGGAAAATTTTAAATGCGTTTTTCTGGCAAACTAGAAGAGCTAGAGCAAAAATAACGAAAATCTGTGATCACCTGTATTTCCCACTAAAAATTGATTTTCTAAGGATTTTTATATGGAAAACTTTAAATGCGTTTTTCTGGCAAACTAGAAGAGCTAGAGCAAAAATAACGAGAATCTGTGATCACCTGTATTTCCCACTAAAAATTGATTTTCTAAGGATTTTTATATGGAAAACTTTAAATGCGTTTTTCTGGCAAACTAGAAGAGCTAGAGCAAAAATAACGAAAATCTGTGATCACCTGTATTTCCCACTAAAAATTGATTTTCTAAGGATTTTTATATGGAAAACTTTAAATGCGTTTTTCTGGCAAACTAGAAGAGCTAGAGCAAAAATAACGAGAATCTGTGATCACCTGTATTTCCCACTAAAAATTGATTTTCTTAGGGTTTTTATATGGAAAACTTTAAATGCGTTTTTCTGGCAAACTAGAAGGGTTAGAGCAAAAATAACGAAAATCTGTGATCACCTGTATTTCCCACTAAAAATTGATTTTCTAAGGATTTTTATATGGAAAATTTTAAATGCGTTTTTCTGGCAAACTAGAAGAGCTAGAGCAAAAATAACGAAAATCTGTGATCACCTGTATTTCCCACTAAAAATTGATTTTCTAAGGATTTTTATATGGAAAACTTTAAATGCGTTTTTCTGGCAAACTAGAAGGGTTAGAGCAAAAATAACGAAAATCTGTAATCACCTGTATTTCCCACTAAAAATTGATTTTCTAAGGATTTTTATATGGAAAATTTTAAATGCGTTTTTCTGGCAAACTAGAAGAGCTAGAGCAAAAATAACGAAAATCTGTGATCACCTGTATTTCCCACTAAAAATTGATTTTCTAAGGATTTTTATATGGAAAACTTTAAATGCGTTTTTCTGGAAAACTAGAAGGGTTAGAGCAAAAATAACGAAAATCTGTGATCACCTGTATTTCCCACTAAAAATTGATTTTCTAAGGATTTTTATATGGAAAATTTTAAATGCGTTTTTCTGGCAAACTAGAAGAGCTAGAGCAAAAATAACGAAAATCTGTGATCACCTGTATTTCCCACTAAAAATTGATTTTCTAAGGATTTTTATATGGAAAATTTTAAATGCGTTTTTCTGGCAAACTAGAAGAGCTAGAGCAAAAATAACGAAAATCTGTGATCACCTGTATTTCCCACTAAAAATTTATTTTCTTAGGATTTTTATATGGAAAACTTTAAATGCGTTTTTCTGGCAAACTAGAAGAGTTAGAGCAAAAATAACGAAAATCTGTGATCAACTGTATTTCCCACTAAAAATTGATTTTCTAAGGATTTTATATGGAAAACTTTAAATACGTTTTTCTGACAAACTAGAAGAGTTAGAGCAAAAATAACGAAAATCTGTGATCACCTGTATTTCCCACTAAAAATTGATTTTCTTAGGATTTTTATATGGAAAACTTTAAATGCGTTTTTCTGACAAACTAGAAGAGTTAGAGCAAAAATAACGAAAATCTGTGATCACCTGTATTTCCCACTAAAAATTGATTTTCTAAGGATTTTTATATGGAAAATTTTAAATACGTTTTTCTGACAAACTAGAAGAGCTAGAGCAAAAATAACGAAAATCTGTGATCACCTGTATTTCCCACTAAAAATTGATTTTCTTAGGATTTTTATATGGAAAACTTTAAATGCGTTTTTCTGGCAAACTAGAAGAGTTAGAGCAAAAATAACGAAAATCTGTGATCACCTGTATTTCCCACTAAAAATTGATTTTCTAAGGATTTTTATATGGAAAAATTTAAATGCGTTTTTCTGGCAAACTAGAAGGGTTAGACAAAAATAACGAAAATCTGTGATCACCTGTATTTCCCACTAAAAATTGATTTTCTAAGGATTTTTATATGGAAAATTTTAAATGCGTTTTTCTGGCAAACTAGAAGAGCTAGAGCAAAAATAGCGAAAATCTGTGATCACCTGTATTTCCCACTAAAAATTGATTTTCTAAGGATTTTTATATGGAAAACTTTAAATGCGTTTTTCTGGCAAACTAGAAGAGCTAGAGCAAAAATAACTAAAATCTGTGATCACCTGTATTTCCCACTAAAAATTGATTTTCTAAGGATTTTTATATGGAAAACTTTAAATACGTTTTTCTGACAAACTAGAAGAGCTAGAGCAAAAATAACGAAAATCTGTGATCACCTGTATTTCCCACTAAAAATTGATTTTCTAAGGATTTTTATATGGAAAACTTTAAATGCGTTTTTCTGGAAAACTAGAAGAGCTAGAGCAAAAATAACGAAAATCTGTGATCACCTGTATTTCCCACTAAAAATTGATTTTCTAAGGATTTTTATATGGAAAACTTTAAATGCGTTTTTCTGGCAAACTAGAAGGGTTAGACAAAAATAACGAAAATCTGTAATCACCTGTATTTCCCACTAAAAATTGATTTTCTAAGGATTTTTATATGGAAAATTTTAAATGCGTTTTTCTGGCAAACTAGAAGAGCTAGAGCAAAAATAACGAAAATCTGTGATCACCTGTATTTCCCACTAAAAATTGATTTTCTAAGGATTTTTATATGGAAAATTTTAAATGCGTTTTTCTGGCAAACTAGAAGAGCTAGAGCAAAAATAACAAAAATCTGTGATCACCTGTATTTCCCACTAAAAATTGATTTTCTAAGGATTTTTATATGGAAAACTTTAAATGCGTTTTTCTGGCAAACTAGAAGAGCTAGAGCAAAAATAACGAGAATCTGTGATCACCTGTATTTCCCACTAAAAATTGATTTTCTTAGGGTTTTTATATGGAAAACTTTAAATGCGTTTTTCTGGCAAACTAGAAGGGTTAGAGCAAAAATAACGAAAATCTGTGATCACCTGTATTTCCCACTAAAAATTGATTTTCTAAGGATTTTTATATGGAAAATTTTAAATGCGTTTTTCTGGCAAACTAGAAGAGCTAGAGCAAAAATAACGAAAATCTGTGATCACCTGTATTTCCCACTAAAAATTGATTTTCTAAGGATTTTTATATGGAAAACTTTAAATGCGTTTTTCTGGCAAACTAGAAGAGCTAGAGCAAAAATAACGAGAATCTGTGATCACCTGTATTTCCCACTAAAAATTGATTTTCTAAGGATTTTTATATGGAAAACTTTAAATGCGTTTTTCTGGCAAACTAGAAGAGCTAGAGCAAAAATAACGAAAATCTGTGATCACCTGTATTTCCCACTAAAAATTGATTTTCTAAGGATTTTTATATGGAAAACTTTAAATGCGTTTTTCTGGCAAACTAGAAGAGCTAGAGCAAAAATAACGAGAATCTGTGATCACCTGTATTTCCCACTAAAAATTGATTTTCTTAGGGTTTTTATATGGAAAACTTTAAATGCGTTTTTCTGGCAAACTAGAAGGGTTAGAGCAAAAATAACGAAAATCTGTGATCACCTGTATTTCCCACTAAAAATTGATTTTCTAAGGATTTTTATATGGAAAATTTTAAATGCGTTTTTCTGGCAAACTAGAAGAGCTAGAGCAAAAATAACGAAAATCTGTGATCACCTGTATTTCCCACTAAAAATTGATTTTCTAAGGATTTTTATATGGAAAACTTCAAATGCGTTTTTCTGGCAAACTAGAAGGGTTAGAGCAAAAATAACGAAAATCTGTAATCACCTGTATTTCCCACTAAAAATTGATTTTCTAAGGATTTTTATATGGAAAACTTTAAATGCGTTTTTCTGGCAAACTAGAAGAGCTAGAGCAAAAATAACGAAAATCTGTGATCACCTGTATTTCCCACTAAAAATTGATTTTCTAAGGATTTTTATATGGAAAACTTTAAATGCGTTTTTCTGGAAAACTAGAAGGGTTAGAGAAAAAATAACGAAAATCTGTGATCACCTGTATTTCCCACTAAAAATTGATTTTCTAAGGATTTTTATATGGAAAATTTTAAATGCGTTTTTCTGGCAAACTAGAAGAGCTAGAGCAAAAATAACGAAAATCTGTGATCACCTGTATTTCCCACTAAAAATTGATTTTCTAAGGATTTTTATATGGAAAATTTTAAATGCGTTTTTCTGGCAAACTAGAAGAGCTAGAGCAAAAATAACGAAAATCTGTGATCACCTGTATTTCCCACTAAAAATTGATTTTCTTAGGATTTTTATATGGAAAACTTTAAATGCGTTTTTCTGGCAAACTAGAAGAGTTAGAGCAAAAATAACGAAAATCTGTGATCAACTGTATTTCCCACTAAAAATTGATTTTCTAAGGATTTTATATGGAAAACTTTAAATACGTTTTTCTGACAAACTAGAAGAGTTAGAGCAAAAATAACGAAAATCTGTGATCACCTGTATTTCCCACTAAAAATTGATTTTCTTAGGATTTTTATATGGAAAACTTTAAATGCGTTTTTCTGACAAACTAGAAGAGTTAGAGCAAAAATAACGAAAATCTGTGATCACCTGTATTTCCCACTAAAAATTGATTTTCTTAGGATTTTTATATGGAAAACTTTAAATGCGTTTTTCTGGCAAACTAGAAGAGTTAGAGCAAAAATAACGAAAATCTGTGATCACCTGTATTTCCCACTAAAAATTGATTTTCTTAGGATTTTTATATGGAAAACTTTAAATGCGTTTTTCTGGCAAACTAGAAGAGTTAGAGCAAAAATAACGAAAATCTGTGATCACCTGTATTTCCCACTAAAAATTGATTTTCTAAGGATTTTTATATGGAAAAATTTAAATGCGTTTTTCTGGCAAACTAGAAGGGTTAGACAAAAATAACGAAAATCTGTGATCACCTGTATTTCCCACTAAAAATTGATTTTCTAAGGATTTTTATATGGAAAATTTTAAATGCGTTTTTCTGGCAAACTAGAAGAGTTAGAGCAAAAATAACGAAAATCTGTGATCACCTGTATTTCCCACTAAAAATTGATTTTCTAAGGATTTTTATATGGAAAAATTTTTAAATACGTTTTTCTGACAAACTAGAAGAGCTAGAGCAAAAATAACGAAAATCTGTGATCACCTGTATTTCCCACTAAAAATTGATTTTCTTAGGATTTTTATATGGAAAACTTTAAATGCGTTTTTCTGGCAAACTAGAAGAGTTAGAGCAAAAATAACGAAAATCTGTGATCACCTGTATTTCCCACTAAAAATTGATTTTCTAAGGATTTTTATATGGAAAAATTTAAATGCGTTTTTCTGGCAAACTAGAAGGGTTAGACAAAAATAACGAAAATCTGTGATCACCTGTATTTCCCACTAAAAATTGATTTTCTAAGGATTTTTATATGGAAAATTTTAAATGCGTTTTTCTGGCAAACTAGAAGAGCTAGAGCAAAAATAGCGAAAATCTGTGATCACCTGTATTTCCCACTAAAAATTGATTTTCTAAGGATTTTTATATGGAAAACTTTATATGCGTTTTTCTGGCAAACTAGAAGAGCTAGAGCAAAAATAACTAAAATCTGTGATCACCTGTATTTCCCACTAAAAATTGATTTTTTTAAGGGTTTTTATATGGAAAACTTTAAATGCGTTTTTCTGGCAAACTAGAAGAGCTAGAGCAAAAATAACTAAAATCTGTGATCACCTGTATTTCCCACTAAAAATTGATTTTCTAAGGATTTTTATATGGAAAATTTTAAATACGTTTTTCTGACAAACTAGAAGAGCTAGAGCAAAAATAACCATAATCTGTGATCACCTGTATTTCCCACTAAAAATTGATTTTCTAAGGATTTTTATATGGAAAATTTTAAATACGTTTTTCTGACAAACTAGAAGAGCTAGAGCAAAAATAACGAAAATCTGTGATCACCTGTATTTCCCACTAAAAATTGATTTTCTTAGGATTTTTATATGGAAAATTTTAAATTCGTTTTTCTGACAAACTAGAAGAGCTAGAGCAAAAATAACGAAAATCTGTGATCACCTGTATTTCCCACTAAAAATTGATTTTCTTAGGGTTTTTATATGGAAAACTTTAAATGCGTTTTTCTGGCAAACTAGAAGAGTTAGAGCAAAAATAACGAAAATCTGTGATCACCTGTATTTCCCACTAAAAATTGATTTTCTAAGGATTTTTATATGGAAAAATTTAAATGCGTTTTTCTGGCAAACTAGAAGAGCTAGAGCAAAAATAACGAAAATCTGTGATCACCTGTATTTCCCACTAAAAATTGATTTTCTAAGGATTTTTATATGGAAAATTTTAAATGCGTTTTTCTGGCAAACTAGAAGAGCTAGAGCAAAAATAACGAAAATCTGTGATCACCTGTATTTCCCACTAAAAATTGATTTTCTAAGGATTTTTATATGGAAAACTTTAAATGCGTTTTTCTGGCAAACTAGAAGAGCTAGAGCAAAAATAACTAAAATCTGTGTTCACCTGTATTTCCCACTAAAAATTGATTTTCTAAGGATTTTTATATGGAAAACTTTAAATGCGTTTTTCTGGCAAACTAGAAGGGTTAGAGCAAAAATAACGAAAATCTGTGATCACCTGTATTTCCCACTAAGAATTGATTTTCTAAGGATTTTTATATGGAAAACTTTAAATGCGTTTTTCTGGCAAACTAGAAGAGCTAGAGCAAAAATAACGAAAATCTGTGATCACCTGTATTTCCCACTAAAAATTGATTTTCTAAGGATTTTTATATGGAAAATTTTAAATACGTTTTTCTGGCAAACTAGAAGGGTTAGAGCAAAAATAACGAAAATCTGTGATCACCTGTATTTCCCACTAAAAATTGATTTTCTAAGGATTTTTATATGGAAAACTTTAAATGCGTTTTTCTGGCAAACTAGAAGAGCTAGAGCAAAAATAACGAAAATCTGTGATCACCTGTATTTCCCACTAAAAATTGATTTTCTAAGGATTTTTATATGGAAAATTTTAAATGCGTTTTTCTGGCAAACTAGAAGAGCTAGAGCAAAAATAACGAAAATCTGTGATCACCTGTATTTCCCACTAAAAATTGATTTTCTAAGGATTTTTATATGGAAAACTTTAAATGCGTTTTTCTGGCAAACTAGAAGAGCTAGAGCAAAAATAACGAAAATCTGTGATCACCTGTATTTCCCACTAAAAATTGATTTTCTAAGGATTTTTATATGGAAAATTTTAAATGCGTTTTTCTGGCAAACTAGAAGAGCTAGAGCAAAAATAACGAAAATCTGTGATCACCTGTATTTCCCACTAAAAATTGATTTTCTAAGGATTTTTATATGGAAAACTTTAAATGCGTTTTTCTGGCAAACTAGAAGAGCTAGAGCAAAAATAACGAAAATCTGTGATCACCTGTATTTCCCACTAAAAATTGATTTTCTAAGGATTTTTATATGGAAAACTTTAAATGCGTTTTTCTGGCAAACTAGAAGAGTTAGAACAAAAATAGCGAAAATCTGTGATCACCTGTATTTCCCACTAAAAATTGATTTTTTAAGGATTTTTATATGGAAAACTTTAAATGCGTTTTTCTGGCAAACTAGAAGAGTTAGAGCAAAAATAGCGAAAATCTGTGATCACCTGTATTTCCCACTAAAAATTGATTTTCTAAGGATTTTTATATGGAAAACTTTAAATGCGTTTTTCTGGCAAACTAGAAGAGTTAGAGCAAAAATAGCGAAAATCTGTGATCACCTGTATTTCCCACTAAAAATTGATTTTCTAAGGATTTTTATATGGAAAACTTTAAATGCGTTTTTCTGGCAAACTAGAAGAGTTAGAGCAAAAATAGCGAAAATCTGTGATCACCTGTATTTCCCACTAAAAATTGATTTTCTAAGGATTTTTATATGGAAAACTTTAAATGCGTTTTTCTGGCAAACTAGAAGAGTTAGAGCAAAAATAGCGAAAATCTGTGATCACCTGTATTTCCCACTAAAAATTGATTTTCTAAGGATTTTTATATGGAAAACTTTAAATGCGTTTTTCTGGCAAACTAGAAGAGTTAGAGCAAAAATAGCGAAAATCTGTGATCACCTGTATTTCCCACTAAAAATTGATTTTCTAAGGTTTTTTATATGGAAAATTTTAAATGCGTTTTTCTGGCAAACTAGAAGAGCTAGAGCAAAAATAACGAAAATCTGTGATCACCTGTATTTCCCACTAAAAACTGATTTTCTAAGGATTTTTATATGGAAAACTTTAAATGCGTTTTTCTGGCAAACTAGAAGAGCTAGAGCAAAAATAACGAGAATCTGTGATCACCTGTATTTCCCACTAAAAATTGATTTTCTAAGGATTTTTATATGGAAAACTTTAAATGCGTTTTTCTGGCAAACTAGAAGAGCTAGAGCAAAAATAACGAAAATCTGTGATCACCTGTATTTCCCACTAAAAATTGATTTTCTAAGGATTTTTATATGGAAAATTTTAAATACGTTTTTCTGGCAAACTAGAAGGGTTAGAGCAAAAATAACGAAAATCTGTGATCACCTGTATTTCCCACTAAAAATTGATTTTCTAAGGATTTTTATATGGAAAACTTTAAATGCGTTTTTCTGGCAAACTAGAAGAGCTAGAGCAAAAATAACGAAAATCTGTGTTCACCTGTATTTCCCACTAAAAATTGATTTTCTAAGGATTTTTATATGGAAAACTTTAAATGCGTTTTTCTGGCAAACTAGAAGGGTTAGAGCAAAAATAACGAAAATCTGTGATCACCTGTATTTCCCACTAAGAATTGATTTTCTAAGGATTTTTATATGGAAAACTTTAAATGCGTTTTTCTGGCAAACTAGAAGAGCTAGAGCAAAAATAACGAAAATCTGTGATCACCTGTATTTCCCACTAAAAATTGATTTTCTAAGGATTTTTATATGGAAAAATTTAAATGCGTTTTTCTGGCAAACTAGAAGAGCTAGAGCAAAAATAACGAAAATCTGTGATCACCTGTATTTCCCACTAAAAATTGATTTTCTAAGGATTTTTATATGGAAAAATTTAAATGCGTTTTTCTGGCAAACTAGAAGAGCTAGAGCAAAAATAACGAAAATCTGTGATCACCTGTATTTCCCACTAAAAATTGATTTTCTAAGGATTTTTATATGGAAAATTTTAAATGCGTTTTTCTGGCAAACTAGAAGAGCTAGAGCAAAAATAACGAAAATCTGTGATCACCTGTATTTCCCACTAAAAATTGATTTTCTAAGGATTTTTATATGGAAAACTTTAAATGCGTTTTTCTGGCAAACTAGAAGAGCTAGAGCAAAAATAACTAAAATCTGTGTTCACCTGTATTTCCCACTAAAAATTGATTTTCTAAGGATTTTTATATGGAAAACTTTAAATGCGTTTTTCTGGCAAACTAGAAGGGTTAGAGCAAAAATAACGAAAATCTGTGATCACCTGTATTTCCCACTAAGAATTGATTTTCTAAGGATTTTTATATGGAAAACTTTAAATGCGTTTTTCTGGCAAACTAGAAGAGCTAGAGCAAAAATAACGAAAATCTGTGATCACCTGTATTTCCCACTAAAAATTGATTTTCTAAGGATTTTTATATGGAAAATTTTAAATGCGTTTTTCTGGCAAACTAGAAGGGTTAGAGCAAAAATAACGAAAATCTGTGATCACCTGTATTTCCCACTAAAAATTGATTTTCTAAGGATTTTTATATGGAAAACTTTAAATGCGTTTTTCTGGCAAACTAGAAGAGCTAGAGCAAAAATAACGAAAATCTGTGATCACCTGTATTTCCCACTAAAAATTGATTTTCTAAGGATTTTTATATGGAAAATTTTAAATGCGTTTTTCTGGCAAACTAGAAGAGCTAGAGCAAAAATAACGAAAATCTGTGATCACCTGTATTTCCCACTAAAAATTGATTTTCTAAGGATTTTTATATGGAAAACTTTAAATGCGTTTTTCTGGCAAACTAGAAGAGCTAGAGCAAAAATAACGAAAATCTGTGATCACCTGTATTTCCCACTAAAAATTGATTTTCTAAGGATTTTTATATGGAAAATTTTAAATGCGTTTTTCTGGCAAACTAGAAGAGCTAGAGCAAAAATAACGAAAATCTGTGATCACCTGTATTTCCCACTAAAAATTGATTTTCTAAGGATTTTTATATGGAAAACTTTAAATGCGTTTTTCTGGCAAACTAGAAGAGCTAGAGCAAAAATAACGAAAATCTGTGATCACCTGTATTTCCCACTAAAAATTGATTTTCTAAGGATTTTTATATGGAAAACTTTAAATGCGTTTTTCTGGCAAACTAGAAGAGTTAGAACAAAAATAGCGAAAATCTGTGATCACCTGTATTTCCCACTAAAAATTGATTTTTTAAGGATTTTTATATGGAAAACTTTAAATGCGTTTTTCTGGCAAACTAGAAGAGTTAGAGCAAAAATAGCGAAAATCTGTGATCACCTGTATTTCCCACTAAAAATTGATTTTCTAAGGATTTTTATATGGAAAACTTTAAATGCGTTTTTCTGGCAAACTAGAAGAGTTAGAGCAAAAATAGCGAAAATCTGTGATCACCTGTATTTCCCACTAAAAATTGATTTTCTAAGGATTTTTATATGGAAAACTTTAAATGCGTTTTTCTGGCAAACTAGAAGAGTTAGAGCAAAAATAGCGAAAATCTGTGATCACCTGTATTTCCCACTAAAAATTGATTTTCTAAGGATTTTTATATGGAAAACTTTAAATGCGTTTTTCTGGCAAACTAGAAGAGTTAGAGCAAAAATAGCGAAAATCTGTGATCACCTGTATTTCCCACTAAAAATTGATTTTCTAAGGATTTTTATATGGAAAACTTTAAATGCGTTTTTCTGGCAAACTAGAAGAGTTAGAGCAAAAATAGCGAAAATCTGTGATCACCTGTATTTCCCACTAAAAATTGATTTTCTAAGGTTTTTTATATGGAAAATTTTAAATGCGTTTTTCTGGCAAACTAGAAGAGCTAGAGCAAAAATAACGAAAATCTGTGATCACCTGTATTTCCCACTAAAAACTGATTTTCTAAGGATTTTTATATGGAAAACTTTAAATGCGTTTTTCTGGCAAACTAGAAGAGCTAGAGCAAAAATAACGAGAATCTGTGATCACCTGTATTTCCCACTAAAAATTGATTTTCTAAGGATTTTTATATGGAAAACTTTAAATGCGTTTTTCTGGCAAACTAGAAGAGCTAGAGCAAAAATAACGAAAATCTGTGATCACCTGTATTTCCCACTAAAAATTGATTTTCTAAGGATTTTTATATGGAAAACTTTAAATGCGTTTTTCTGGCAAACTAGAAGAGCTAGAGCAAAAATAACGAGAATCTGTGATCACCTGTATTTCCCACTAAAAATTGATTTTCTTAGGGTTTTTATATGGAAAACTTTAAATGCGTTTTTCTGGCAAACTAGAAGGGTTAGAGCAAAAATAACGAAAATCTGTGATCACCTGTATTTCCCACTAAAAATTGATTTTCTAAGGATTTTTATATGGAAAATTTTAAATGCGTTTTTCTGGCAAACTAGAAGAGCTAGAGCAAAAATAACGAAAATCTGTGATCACCTGTATTTCCCACTAAAAATTGATTTTCTAAGGATTTTTATATGGAAAACTTTAAATGCGTTTTTCTGGCAAACTAGAAGGGTTAGATCAAAAATAACGAAAATCTGTAATCACCTGTATTTCCCACTAAAAATTGATTTTCTAAGGATTTTTATATGGAAAATTTTAAATGCGTTTTTCTGGCAAACTAGAAGAGCTAGAGCAAAAATAACGAAAATCTGTGATCACCTGTATTTCCCACTAAAAATTGATTTTCTAAGGATTTTTATATGGAAAACTTTAAATGCGTTTTTCTGGAAAACTAGAAGGGTTAGAGCAAAAATAACGAAAATCTGTGATCACCTGTATTTCCCACTAAAAATTGATTTTCTAAGGATTTTTATATGGAAAATTTTAAATGCGTTTTTCTGGCAAACTAGAAGAGCTAGAGCAAAAATAACGAAAATCTGTGATCACCTGTATTTCCCACTAAAAATTGATTTTCTAAGGATTTTTATATGGAAAATTTTAAATGCGTTTTTCTGGCAAACTAGAAGAGCTAGAGCAAAAATAACGAAAATCTGTGATCACCTGTATTTCCCACTAAAAATTGATTTTCTTAGGATTTTTATATGGAAAACTTTAAATGCGTTTTTCTGGCAAACTAGAAGAGTTAGAGCAAAAATAACGAAAATCTGTGATCAACTGTATTTCCCACTAAAAATTGATTTTCTAAGGATTTTATATGGAAAACTTTAAATACGTTTTTCTGACAAACTAGAAGAGTTAGAGCAAAAATAACGAAAATCTGTGATCACCTGTATTTCCCACTAAAAATTGATTTTCTTAGGATTTTTATATGGAAAACTTTAAATGCGTTTTTCTGACAAACTAGAAGAGTTAGAGCAAAAATAACGAAAATCTGTGATCACCTGTATTTCCCACTAAAAATTGATTTTCTAAGGATTTTTATATGGAAAATTTTAAATACGTTTTTCTGACAAACTAGAAGAGCTAGAGCAAAAATAACGAAAATCTGTGATCACCTGTATTTCCCACTAAAAATTGATTTTCTTAGGATTTTTATATGGAAAACTTTAAATGCGTTTTTCTGGCAAACTAGAAGAGTTAGAGCAAAAATAACGAAAATCTGTGATCACCTGTATTTCCCACTAAAAATTGATTTTCTAAGGATTTTTATATGGAAAAATTTAAATGCGTTTTTCTGGCAAACTAGAAGGGTTAGACAAAAATAACGAAAATCTGTGATCACCTGTATTTCCCACTAAAAATTGATTTTCTAAGGATTTTTATATGGAAAATTTTAAATGCGTTTTTCTGGCAAACTAGAAGAGCTAGAGCAAAAATAGCGAAAATCTGTGATCACCTGTATTTCCCACTAAAAATTGATTTTCTAAGGATTTTTATATGGAAAACTTTAAATGCGTTTTTCTGGCAAACTAGAAGAGCTAGAGCAAAAATAACTAAAATCTGTGATCACCTGTATTTCCCACTAAAAATTGATTTTTTTTAGGGTTTTTATATGGAAAACTTTAAATGCGTTTTTCTGGCAAACTAGAAGAGCTAGAGCAAAAATAACTAAAATCTGTGATCACCTGTATTTCCCACTAAAAATTGATTTTCTAAGGATTTTTATATGGAAAATTTTAAATACGTTTTTCTGACAAACTAGAAGAGCTAGAGCAAAAATAACGAAAATCTGTGATCACCTGTATTTCCCACTAAAAATTGATTTTCTAAGGATTTTTATATGGAAAATTTTAAATACGTTTTTCTGACAAACTAGAAGAGCTAGAGCAAAAATAACGAAAATCTGTGATCACCTGTATTTCCCACTAAAAATTGATTTTCTTAGGATTTTTATATGGAAAATTTTAAATACGTTTTTCTGACAAACTAGAAGAGCTAGAGCAAAAATAACGAAAATCTGTGATCACCTGTATTTCCCACTAAAAATTGATTTTCTTAGGATTTTTATATGGAAAACTTTAAATGCGTTTTTCTGGCAAACTAGAAGAGTTAGAGCAAAAATAACGAAAATCTGTGATCACCTGTATTTCCCACTAAAAATTGATTTTCTAAGGATTTTTATATGGAAAAATTTAAATGCGTTTTTCTGGCAAACTAGAAGAGCTAGAGCAAATATAACGAAAATCTGTGATCACCTGTATTTCCCACTAAAAATTGATTTTCTAAGGATTTTTATATGGAAAATTTTAAATGCGTTTTTCTGGCAAACTAGAAGAGCTAGAGCAAAAATAACGAAAATCTGTGATCACCTGTATTTCCCACTAAAAATTGATTTTCTAAGGATTTTTATATGGAAAACTTTAAGTGCGTTTTTCTGGCAAACTAGAAGAGCTAGAGCAAAAATAACTAAAATCTGTGTTCACCTGTATTTCCCACTAAAAATTGATTTTCTAAGGATTTTTATATGGAAAACTTTAAATGCGTTTTTCTGGCAAACTAGAAGGGTTAGAGCAAAAATAACGAAAATCTGTGATCACCTGTATTTCCCACTAAAAATTGATTTTCTAAGGATTTTTATATGGAAAACTTTAAATGCGTTTTCTGGCAAACTAGAAGAGCTAGAGCAAAAATAACGAAAATCTGTGATCACCTGTATTTCCCACTAAAAATTGATTTTCTAAGGATTTTTATATGGAAAATTTTAAATGCGTTTTTCTGGCAAACTAGAAGGGTAAGAGCAAAAATAACGAAAATCTGTGATCACCTGTATTTCCCACTAAAAATTGATTTTCTAAGGATTTTTATATGGAAAACTTTAAATGCGTTTTTCTGGCAAACTAGAAGAGCTAGAGCAAAAATAACGAAAATCTGTGATCACCTGTATTTCCCACTAAAAATTGATTTTCTAAGGATTTTTATATGGAAAATTTTAAATGCGTTTTTCTGGCAAACTAGAAGAGCTAGAGCAAAAATAACGAAAATCTGTGATCACCTGTATTTCCCACTAAAAATTGATTTTCTAAGGATTTTTATATGGAAAACTTTAAATGCGTTTTTCTGGCAAACTAGAAGAGCTAGAGCAAAAATAACGAAAATCTGTGATCACCTGTATTTCCCACTAAAAATTGATTTTCTAAGGATTTTTATATGGAAAATTTTAAATGCGTTTTTCTGGCAAACTAGAAGAGCTAGAGCAAAAATAACGAAAATCTGTGATCACCTGTATTTCCCACTAAAAATTGATTTTCTAAGGATTTTTATATGGAAAACTTTAAATGCGTTTTTCTGGCAAACTAGAAGAGCTAGAGCAAAAATCACGAAAATCTGTGATCACCTGTATTTCCCACTAAAAATTGATTTTCTAAGGATTTTTATATGGAAAAATTTAAATGCGTTTTTCTGGCAAACTAGAAGGGTTAGACAAAAATAACGAAAATCTGTGATCACCTGTATTTCCCACTAAAAATTGATTTTCTAAGGATTTTTATATGGAAAATTTTAAATGCGTTTTTCTGGCAAACTAGAAGAGCTAGAGCAAAAATAGCGAAAATCTGTGATCACCTGTATTTCCCACTAAAAATTGATTTTCTAAGGATTTTTATATGGAAAATTTTAAATACGTTTTTCTGACAAACTAGAAGAGCTAGAGCAAAAATAACGAAAATCTGTGATCACCTGTATTTCCCACTAAAAATTGATTTTCTTAGGATTTTTATATGGAAAACTTTAAATGCGTTTTTCTGGCAAACTAGAAGAGCTAGAGCAAAAATAACGAAAATCTGTGATCACCTGTATTTCCCACTAAAAATTGATTTTCTAAGGATTTTTATATGGAAAATTTTAAATACGTTTTTCTGACAAACTAGAAGAGCTAGAGCAAAAATAACGAAAATCTGTGATCACCTGTATTTCCCACTAAAAATTGATTTTCTTAGGATTTTTATATGGAAAACTTTAAATGCGTTTTTCTGGCAAACTAGAAGAGTTAGAGCAAAAATAACGAAAATCTGTGATCACCTGTATTTCCCACTAAAAATTGATTTTCTAAGGATTTTTATATGGAAAAATTTAAATGCGTTTTTCTGGCAAACTAGAAGGGTTAGACAAAAATAACGAAAATCTGTGATCACCTGTATTTCCCACTAAAAATTGATTTTCTAAGGATTTTTATATGGAAAATTTTAAATGCGTTTTTCTGGCAAACTAGAAGAGCTAGAGCAAAAATAGCGAAAATCTGTGATCACCTGTATTTCCCACTAAAAATTGATTTTCTAAGGATTTTTATATGGAAAACTTTAAATGCGTTTTTCTGGCAAACTAGAAGAGCTAGAGCAAAAATAACTAAAATCTGTGATCACCTGTATTTCCCACTAAAAATTGATTTTTTTAGGGTTTTTATATGGAAAACTTTAAATGCGTTTTTCTGGCAAACTAGAAGAGCTAGAGCAAAAATAACTAAAATCTGTGATCACCTGTATTTCCCACTAAAAATTGATTTTCTAAGGATTTTTATATGGAAAATTTTAAATACGTTTTTCTGACAAACTAGAAGAGCTAGAGCAAAAATAACGAAAATCTGTGATCACCTGTATTTCCCACTAAAAATTGATTTTCTAAGGATTTTTATATGGAAAATTTTAAATACGTTTTTCTGACAAACTAGAAGAGCTAGAGCAAAAATAACGAAAATCTGTGATCACCTGTATTTCCCACTAAAAATTGATTTTCTTAGGATTTTTATATGGAAAATTTTAAATACGTTTTTCTGACAAACTAGAAGAGCTAGAGCAAAAATAACTAAAATCTGTGATCACCTGTATTTCCCACTAAAAATTGATTTTTTTAGGGTTTTTATATGGAAAACTTTAAATGCGTTTTTCTGGCAAACTAGAAGAGCTAGAGCAAAAATAACTAAAATCTGTGATCACCTGTATTTCCCACTAAAAATTGATTTTCTAAGGATTTTTATATGGAAAATTTTAAATACGTTTTTCTGACAAACTAGAAGAGCTAGAGCAAAAATAACGAAAATCTGTGATCACCTGTATTTCCCACTAAAAATTGATTTTCTAAGGATTTTTATATGGAAAATTTTAAATACGTTTTTCTGACAAACTAGAAGAGCTAGAGCAAAAATAACGAAAATCTGTGATCACCTGTATTTCCCACTAAAAATTGATTTTCTTAGGATTTTTATATGGAAAATTTTAAATACGTTTTTCTGACAAACTAGAAGAGCTAGAGCAAAAATAACGAAAATCTGTGATCACCTGTATTTCCCACTAAAAATTGATTTTCTTAGGATTTTTATATGGAAAACTTTAAATGCGTTTTTCTGGCAAACTAGAAGAGTTAGAGCAAAAATAACGAAAATCTGTGATCACCTGTATTTCCCACTAAAAATTGATTTTCTAAGGATTTTTATATGGAAAAATTTAAATGCGTTTTTCTGGCAAACTAGAAGAGCTAGAGCAAATATAACGAAAATCTGTGATCACCTGTATTTCCCACTAAAAATTGATTTTCTAAGGATTTTTATATGGAAAATTTTAAATGCGTTTTTCTGGCAAACTAGAAGAGCTAGAGCAAAAATAACGAAAATCTGTGATCACCTGTATTTCCCACTAAAAATTGATTTTCTAAGGATTTTTATATGGAAAACTTTAAGTGCGTTTTTCTGGCAAACTAGAAGAGCTAGAGCAAAAATAACTAAAATCTGTGTTCACCTGTATTTCCCACTAAAAATTGATTTTCTAAGGATTTTTATATGGAAAACTTTAAATGCGTTTTTCTGGCAAACTAGAAGGGTTAGAGCAAAAATAACGAAAATCTGTGATCACCTGTATTTCCCACTAAAAATTGATTTTCTAAGGATTTTTATATGGAAAACTTTAAATGCGTTTTCTGGCAAACTAGAAGAGCTAGAGCAAAAATAACGAAAATCTGTGATCACCTGTATTTCCCACTAAAAATTGATTTTCTAAGGATTTTTATATGGAAAATTTTAAATGCGTTTTTCTGGCAAACTAGAAGGGTAAGAGCAAAAATAACGAAAATCTGTGATCACCTGTATTTCCCACTAAAAATTGATTTTCTAAGGATTTTTATATGGAAAACTTTAAATGCGTTTTTCTGGCAAACTAGAAGAGCTAGAGCAAAAATAACGAAAATCTGTGATCACCTGTATTTCCCACTAAAAATTGATTTTCTAAGGATTTTTATATGGAAAATTTTAAATGCGTTTTTCTGGCAAACTAGAAGAGCTAGAGCAAAAATAACGAAAATCTGTGATCACCTGTATTTCCCACTAAAAATTGATTTTCTAAGGATTTTTATATGGAAAACTTTAAATGCGTTTTTCTGGCAAACTAGAAGAGCTAGAGCAAAAATAACGAAAATCTGTGATCACCTGTATTTCCCACTAAAAATTGATTTTCTAAGGATTTTTATATGGAAAATTTTAAATGCGTTTTTCTGGCAAACTAGAAGAGCTAGAGCAAAAATAACGAAAATCTGTGATCACCTGTATTTCCCACTAAAAATTGATTTTCTAAGGATTTTTATATGGAAAACTTTAAATGCGTTTTTCTGGCAAACTAGAAGAGCTAGAGCAAAAATAACGAAAATCTGTGATCACCTGTATTTCCCACTAAAAATTGATTTTCTAAGGATTTTTATATGGAAAAATTTAAATGCGTTTTTCTGGCAAACTAGAAGGGTTAGACAAAAATAACGAAAATCTGTGATCACCTGTATTTCCCACTAAAAATTGATTTTCTAAGGATTTTTATATGGAAAATTTTAAATGCGTTTTTCTGGCAAACTAGAAGAGCTAGAGCAAAAATAGCGAAAATCTGTGATCACCTGTATTTCCCACTAAAAATTGATTTTCTAAGGATTTTTATATGGAAAATTTTAAATACGTTTTTCTGACAAACTAGAAGAGCTAGAGCAAAAATAACGAAAATCTGTGATCACCTGTATTTCCCACTAAAAATTGATTTTCTTAGGATTTTTATATGGAAAACTTTAAATGCGTTTTTCTGGCAAACTAGAAGAGCTAGAGCAAAAATAACGAAAATCTGTGATCACCTGTATTTCCCACTAAAAATTGATTTTCTAAGGATTTTTATATGGAAAATTTTAAATACGTTTTTCTGACAAACTAGAAGAGCTAGAGCAAAAATAACGAAAATCTGTGATCACCTGTATTTCCCACTAAAAATTGATTTTCTTAGGATTTTTATATGGAAAACTTTAAATGCGTTTTTCTGGCAAACTAGAAGAGTTAGAGCAAAAATAACGAAAATCTGTGATCACCTGTATTTCCCACTAAAAATTGATTTTCTAAGGATTTTTATATGGAAAAATTTAAATGCGTTTTTCTGGCAAACTAGAAGGGTTAGACAAAAATAACGAAAATCTGTGATCACCTGTATTTCCCACTAAAAATTGATTTTCTAAGGATTTTTATATGGAAAATTTTAAATGCGTTTTTCTGGCAAACTAGAAGAGCTAGAGCAAAAATAGCGAAAATCTGTGATCACCTGTATTTCCCACTAAAAATTGATTTTCTAAGGATTTTTATATGGAAAACTTTAAATGCGTTTTTCTGGCAAACTAGAAGAGCTAGAGCAAAAATAACTAAAATCTGTGATCACCTGTATTTCCCACTAAAAATTGATTTTTTTAGGGTTTTTATATGGAAAACTTTAAATGCGTTTTTCTGGCAAACTAGAAGAGCTAGAGCAAAAATAACTAAAATCTGTGATCACCTGTATTTCCCACTAAAAATTGATTTTCTAAGGATTTTTATATGGAAAATTTTAAATACGTTTTTCTGACAAACTAGAAGAGCTAGAGCAAAAATAACGAAAATCTGTGATCACCTGTATTTCCCACTAAAAATTGATTTTCTAAGGATTTTTATATGGAAAATTTTAAATACGTTTTTCTGACAAACTAGAAGAGCTAGAGCAAAAATAACGAAAATCTGTGATCACCTGTATTTCCCACCAAAAATTGATTTTCTTAGGATTTTTATATGGAAAATTTTAAATACGTTTTTCTGACAAACTAGAAGAGCTAGAGCAAAAATAACGAAAATCTGTGATCACCTGTATTTCCCACTAAAAATGGATTTTCTTAGGATTTTTATATGGAAAACTTTAAATGCGTTTTTCTGGCAAACTAGAAGAGTTAGAGCAAAAATAACGAAAATCTGTGATCACCTGTATTTCCCACTAAAAATTGATTTTCTAAGGATTTTTATATGGAAAAATTTAAATGCGTTTTTCTGGCAAACTAGAAGAGCTAGAGCAAATATAACGAAAATCTGTGATCACCTGTATTTCCCACTAAAAATTGATTTTCTAAGGATTTTTATATGGAAAATTTTAAATGCGTTTTTCTGGCAAACTAGAAGAGCTAGAGCAAAAATAACGAAAATCTGTGATCACCTGTATTTCCCACTAAAAATTGATTTTCTAAGGATTTTTATATGGAAAACTTTAAGTGCGTTTTTCTGGCAAACTAGAAGAGCTAGAGCAAAAATAACTAAAATCTGTGTTCACCTGTATTTCCCACTAAAAATTGATTTTCTAAGGATTTTTATATGGAAAACTTTAAATGCGTTTTTCTGGCAAACTAGAAGGGTTAGAGCAAAAATAACGAAAATCTGTGATCACCTGTATTTCCCACTAAAAATTGATTTTCTAAGGATTTTTATATGGAAAACTTTAAATGCGTTTTCTGGCAAACTAGAAGAGCTAGAGCAAAAATAACGAAAATCTGTGATCACCTGTATTTCCCACTAAAAATTGATTTTCTAAGGATTTTTATATGGAAAATTTTAAATGCGTTTTTCTGGCAAACTAGAAGGGTAAGAGCAAAAATAACGAAAATCTGTGATCACCTGTATTTCCCACTAAAAATTGATTTTCTAAGGATTTTTATATGGAAAACTTTAAATGCGTTTTTCTGGCAAACTAGAAGAGCTAGAGCAAAAATAACGAAAATCTGTGATCACCTGTATTTCCCACTAAAAATTGATTTTCTAAGGATTTTTATATGGAAAATTTTAAATGCGTTTTTCTGGCAAACTAGAAGAGCTAGAGCAAAAATAACGAAAATCTGTGATCACCTGTATTTCCCACTAAAAATTGATTTTCTAAGGATTTTTATATGGAAAACTTTAAATGCGTTTTTCTGGCAAACTAGAAGAGCTAGAGCAAAAATAACGAAAATCTGTGATCACCTGTATTTCCCACTAAAAATTGATTTTCTAAGGATTTTTATATGGAAAATTTTAAATGCGTTTTTCTGGCAAACTAGAAGAGCTAGAGCAAAAATAACGAAAATCTGTGATCACCTGTATTTCCCACTAAAAATTGATTTTCTAAGGATTTTTATATGGAAAACTTTAAATGCGTTTTTCTGGCAAACTAGAAGAGCTAGAGCAAAAATAACGAAAATCTGTGATCACCTGTATTTCCCACTAAAAATTGATTTTCTAAGGATTTTTATATGGAAAACTTTAAATGCGTTTTTCTGGCAAACTAGAAGAGTTAGAGCAAAAATAGCGAAAATCTGTGATCACCTGTATTTCCCACTAAAAATTGATTTTCTAAGGATTTTTATATGGAAAACTTTAAATGCGTTTTTCTGGCAAACTAGAAGAGTTAGAGCAAAAATAGCGAAAATCTGTGATCACCTGTATTTCCCACTAAAAATTGATTTTCTAAGGATTTTTATATGGAAAACTTTAAATGCGTTTTTCTGGCAAACTAGAAGAGCTAGAGCAAAAATAACGAAAATCTGTGATCACCTGTATTTCCCACTAAAAATTGATTTTCTAAGGATTTTTATATGGAAAATTTTAAATACGTTTTTCTGACAAACTAGAAGAGCTAGAGCAAAAATAACGAAAATCTGTGATCACCTGTATTTCCCACTAAAAATTGATTTTCTTAGGATTTTTATATGGAAAATTTTAAATACGTTTTTCTGACAAACTAGAAGAGCTAGAGCAAAAATAACAAAAATCTGTGATCACCTGTATTTCCCACTAAAAATTGATTTTCTTAGGATTTTTATATGGAAAACTTTAAATGCGTTTTTCTGGCAAACTAGAAGAGTTAGAGCAAAAATAACGAAAATCTGTGATCACCTGTATTTCCCACTAAAAATTGATTTTCTAAGGATTTTTATATGGAAAAATTTAAATGCGTTTTTCTGGCAAACTAGAAGAGCTAGAGCAAATATAACGAAAATCTGTGATCACCTGTATTTCCCACTAAAAATTGATTTTCTAAGGATTTTTATATGGAAAATTTTAAATGCGTTTTTCTGGCAAACTAGAAGAGCTAGAGCAAAAATAACGAAAATCTGTGATCACCTGTATTTCCCACTAAAAATTGATTTTCTAAGGATTTTTATATGGAAAACTTTAAATGCGTTTTTCTGGCAAACTAGAAGAGCTAGAGCAAAAATAACTAAAATCTGTGTTCACCTGTATTTCCCACTAAAAATTGATTTTCTAAGGATTTTTATATGGAAAACTTTAAATGCGTTTTTCTGGTAAACTAGAAGGGTTAGAGCAAAAATAACGAAAATCTGTGATAACCAGTATTTCCCACTAAAAATTGATTTTCTAAGGATTTTTATATGGAAAACTTTAAATGCGTTTTTCTGGCAAACTAGAAGAGCTAGAGCAAAAATAACGAAAATCTGTGATCACCTGTATTTCCCACTAAAAATTGATTTTCTAAGGATTTTTATATGGAAAATTTTAAATGCGTTTTTCTGGCAAACTAGAAGGGTAAGAGCAAAAATAACGAAAATCTGTGATCACCTGTATTTCCCACTAAAAATTGATTTTCTAAGGATTTTTATATGGAAAACTTTAAATGCGTTTTTCTGGCAAACTAGAAGAGCTAGAGCAAAAATAACGAAAATCTGTGATCACCTGTATTTCCCACTAAAAATTGATTTTCTAAGGATTTTTATATGGAAAATTTTAAATGCGTTTTTCTGGCAAACTAGAAGAGCTTGAGCAAAAATAACGAAAATCTGTGATCACCTGTATTTCCCACTAAAAATTGATTTTCTAAGGATTTTTATATGGAAAACTTTAAATGCGTTTTTCTGGCAAACTAGAAGAGCTAGAGCAAAAATAACGAAAATCTGTGATCACCTGTATTTCCCACTAAAAATTGATTTTCTAAGGATTTTTATATGGAAAATTTTAAATGCGTTTTTCTGGCAAACTAGAAGAGCTAGAGCAAATATAACGAAAATCTGTGATCACCTGTATTTCCCACTAAAAATTGATTTTCTAAGGATTTTTATATGGAAAACTTTAAATGCGTTTTTCTGGCAAACTAGAAGAGCTAGAGCAAAAATAACTAAAATCTGTGTTCACCTGTATTTCCCACTAAAAATTGATTTTCTAAGGATTTTTATATGGAAAACTTTAAATGCGTTTTTCTGGCAAACTAGAAGGGTTAGAGCAAAAATAACGAAAATCTGTGATCACCTGTATTTCCCACTAAAAATTGATTTTCTAAGGATTTTTATATGGAAAACTTTAAATGCGTTTTTCTGGCAAACTAGAAGAGCTAGAGCAAAAATAACGAAAATCTGTGATCACCTGTATTTCCCACTAAAAATTGATTTTCTAAGGATTTTTATATGGAAAATTTTAAATGCGTTTTTCTGGCAAACTAGAAGGGTAAGAGCAAAAATAACGAAAATCTGTGATCACCTGTATTTCCCACTAAAAATTGATTTTCTAAGGATTTTTATATGGAAAACTTTAAATGCGTTTTTCTGGCAAACTAGAAGAGCTAGAGCAAAAATAACGAAAATCTGTGATCACCTGTATTTCCCACTAAAAATTGATTTTCTAAGGATTTTTATCTGGAAAATTTTAAATGCGTTTTTCTGGCAAACTAGAAGAGCTAGAGCAAAAATAACGAAAATCTGTGATCACCTGTATTTCCCACTAAAAATTGATTTTCTAAGGATTTTTATATGGAAAACTTTAAATGCGTTTTTCTGGCAAACTAGAAGAGCTAGAGCAAAAATAACGAAAATCTGTGATCACCTGTATTTCCCACTAAAAATTGATTTTCTAAGGATTTTTATATGGAAAATTTTAAATGCGTTTTTCTGGCAAACTAGAAGAGCTAGAGCAAAAATAACGAAAATCTGTGATCACCTGTATTTCCCACTAAAAATTGATTTTCTAAGGATTTTTATATGGAAAACTTTAAATGCGTTTTTCTGGCAAACTAGAAGAGCTAGAGCAAAAATAACGAAAATCTGTGATCACCTGTATTTCCCACTAAAAATTGATTTTCTAAGGATTTTTATATGGAAAACTTTAAATGCGTTTTTCTGGCAAACTAGAAGAGTTAGAGCAAAAATAGCGAAAATCTGTGATCACCTGTATTTCCCACTAAAAATTGATTTTCTAAGGATTTTTATATGGAAAACTTTAAATGCGTTTTTCTGGCAAACTAGAAGAGTTAGAGCAAAAATAGCGAAAATCTGTGATCACCTGTATTTCCCACTAAAAATTGATTTTCTAAGGATTTTTATATGGAAAACTTTAAATGCGTTTTTCTGGCAAACTAGAAGAGTTAGAGCAAAAATAGCGAAAATCTGTGATCACCTGTATTTCCCACTAAAAATTGATTTTCTAAGGATTTTTATATGGAAAACTTTAAATGCGTTTTTCTGGCAAACTAGAAGAGTTAGAGCAAAAATAGCGAAAATCTGTGATCACCTGTATTTCCCACTAAAAATTGATTTTCTAAGGATTTTTATATGGAAAACTTTAAATGCGTTTTTCTGGCAAACTAGAAGAGTTAGAGCAAAAATAGCGAAAATCTGTGATCACCTGTATTTCCCACTAAAAATTGATTTTCTAAGGATTTTTATATGGAAAACTTTAAATGCGTTTTTCTGGCAAACTAGAAGAGTTAGAGCAAAAATAGCGAAAATCTGTGATCACCTGTATTTCCCACTAAAAATTGATTTTCTAAGGATTTTTATATGGAAAACTTTAAATGCGTTTTTCTGGCAAACTAGAAGAGTTAGAGCAAAAATAGCGAAAATCTGTGATCACCTGTATTTCCCACTAAAAATTGATTTTCTAAGGATTTTTATATGGAAAACTTTAAATGCGTTTTTCTGGCAAACTAGAAGAGTTAGAGCAAAAATAGCGAAAATCTGTGATCACCTGTATTTCCCACTAAAAATTGATTTTCTAAGGATTTTTATATGGAAAACTTTAAATGCGTTTTTCTGGCAAACTAGAAGAGTTAGAGCAAAAATAGCGAAAATCTGTGATCACCTGTATTTCCCACTAAAAATTGATTTTCTAAGGATTTTTATATGGAAAACTTTAAATGCGTTTTTCTGGCAAACTAGAAGAGTTAGAGCAAAAATAGCGAAAATCTGTGATCACCTGTATTTCCCACTAAAAATTGATTTTCTAAGGATTTTTATATGGAAAACTTTAAATGCGTTTTTCTGGCAAACTAGAAGAGTTAGAGCAAAAATAGCGAAAATCTGTGATCACCTGTATTTCCCACTAAAAATTGATTTTCTAAGGATTTTTATATGGAAAACTTTAAATGCGTTTTTCTGGCAAACTAGAAGAGTTAGAGCAAAAATAGCGAAAATCTGTGATCACCTGTATTTCCCACTAAAAATTGATTTTCTAAGGATTTTTATATGGAAAACTTTAAATGCGTTTTTCTGGCAAACTAGAAGAGTTAGAGCAAAAATAGCGAAAATCTGTGATCACCTGTATTTCCCACTAAAAATTGATTTTCTAAGGATTTTTATATGGAAAACTTTAAATGCGTTTTTCTGGCAAACTAGAAGAGTTAGAGCAAAAATAGCGAAAATCTGTGATCACCTGTATTTCCCACTAAAAATTGATTTTCTAAGGATTTTTATATGGAAAACTTTAAATGCGTTTTTCTGGCAAACTAGAAGAGTTAGAGCAAAAATAGCGAAAATCTGTGATCACCTGTATTTCCCACTAAAAATTGATTTTCTAAGGATTTTTATATGGAAAACTTTAAATGCGTTTTTCTGGCAAACTAGAAGAGTTAGAGCAAAAATAGCGAAAATCTGTGATCACCTGTATTTCCCACTAAAAATTGATTTTCTAAGGATTTTTATATGGAAAACTTTAAATGCGTTTTTCTGGCAAACTAGAAGAGTTAGAGCAAAAATAGCGAAAATCTGTGATCACCTGTATTTCCCACTAAAAATTGATTTTCTAAGGATTTTTATATGGAAAACTTTAAATGCGTTTTTCTGGCAAACTAGAAGAGTTAGAGCAAAAATAGCGAAAATCTGTGATCACCTGTATTTCCCACTAAAAATTGATTTTCTAAGGATTTTTATATGGAAAACTTTAAATGCGTTTTTCTGGCAAACTAGAAGAGTTAGAGCAAAAATAGCGAAAATCTGTGATCACCTGTATTTCCCACTAAAAATTGATTTTCTAAGGATTTTTATATGGAAAACTTTAAATGCGTTTTTCTGGCAAACTAGAAGAGTTAGAGCAAAAATAGCGAAAATCTGTGATCACCTGTATTTCCCACTAAAAATTGATTTTCTAAGGATTTTTATATGGAAAACTTTAAATGCGTTTTTCTGGCAAACTAGAAGAGTTAGAGCAAAAATAGCGAAAATCTGTGATCACCTGTATTTCCCACTAAAAATTGATTTTCTAAGGATTTTTATATGGAAAACTTTAAATGCGTTTTTCTGGCAAACTAGAAGAGTTAGAGCAAAAATAGCGAAAATCTGTGATCACCTGTATTTCCCACTAAAAATTGATTTTCTAAGGATTTTTATATGGAAAACTTTAAATGCGTTTTTCTGGCAAACTAGAAGAGTTAGAGCAAAAATAGCGAAAATCTGTGATCACCTGTATTTCCCACTAAAAATTGATTTTCTAAGGATTTTTATATGGAAAACTTTAAATGCGTTTTTCTGGCAAACTAGAAGAGTTAGAGCAAAAATAGCGAAAATCTGTGATCACCTGTATTTCCCACTAAAAATTGATTTTCTAAGGATTTTTATATGGAAAACTTTAAATGCGTTTTTCTGGCAAACTAGAAGAGTTAGAGCAAAAATAGCGAAAATCTGTGATCACCTGTATTTCCCACTAAAAATTGATTTTCTAAGGATTTTTATATGGAAAACTTTAAATGCGTTTTTCTGGCAAACTAGAAGAGTTAGAGCAAAAATAGCGAAAATCTGTGATCACCTGTATTTCCCACTAAAAATTGATTTTCTAAGGATTTTTATATGGAAAACTTTAAATGCGTTTTTCTGGCAAACTAGAAGAGTTAGAGCAAAAATAGCGAAAATCTGTGATCACCTGTATTTCCCACTAAAAATTGATTTTCTAAGGATTTTTATATGGAAAACTTTAAATGCGTTTTTCTGGCAAACTAGAAGAGTTAGAGCAAAAATAGCGAAAATCTGTGATCACCTGTATTTCCCACTAAAAATTGATTTTCTAAGGATTTTTATATGGAAAACTTTAAATGCGTTTTTCTGGCAAACTAGAAGAGTTAGAGCAAAAATAGCGAAAATCTGTGATCACCTGTATTTCCCACTAAAAATTGATTTTCTAAGGATTTTTATATGGAAAACTTTAAATGCGTTTTTCTGGCAAACTAGAAGAGTTAGAGCAAAAATAGCGAAAATCTGTGATCACCTGTATTTCCCACTAAAAATTGATTTTCTAAGGATTTTTATATGGAAAACTTTAAATGCGTTTTTCTGGCAAACTAGAAGAGTTAGAGCAAAAATAGCGAAAATCTGTGATCACCTGTATTTCCCACTAAAAATTGATTTTCTAAGGATTTTTATATGGAAAACTTTAAATGCGTTTTTCTGGCAAACTAGAAGAGTTAGAGCAAAAATAGCGAAAATCTGTGATCACCTGTATTTCCCACTAAAAATTGATTTTCTAAGGATTTTTATATGGAAAACTTTAAATGCGTTTTTCTGGCAAACTAGAAGAGTTAGAGCAAAAATAGCGAAAATCTGTGATCACCTGTATTTCCCACTAAAAATTGATTTTCTAAGGATTTTTATATGGAAAACTTTAAATGCGTTTTTCTGGCAAACTAGAAGAGTTAGAGCAAAAATAGCGAAAATCTGTGATCACCTGTATTTCCCACTAAAAATTGATTTTCTAAGGATTTTTATATGGAAAACTTTAAATGCGTTTTTCTGGCAAACTAGAAGAGTTAGAGCAAAAATAGCGAAAATCTGTGATCACCTGTATTTCCCACTAAAAATTGATTTTCTAAGGATTTTTATATGGAAAACTTTAAATGCGTTTTTCTGGCAAACTAGAAGAGTTAGAGCAAAAATAGCGAAAATCTGTGATCACCTGTATTTCCCACTAAAAATTGATTTTCTAAGGATTTTTATATGGAAAACTTTAAATGCGTTTTTCTGGCAAACTAGAAGAGTTAGAGCAAAAATAGCGAAAATCTGTGATCACCTGTATTTCCCACTAAAAATTGATTTTCTAAGGATTTTTATATGGAAAACTTTAAATGCGTTTTTCTGGCAAACTAGAAGAGTTAGAGCAAAAATAGCGAAAATCTGTGATCACCTGTATTTCCCACTAAAAATTGATTTTCTAAGGATTTTTATATGGAAAACTTTAAATGCGTTTTTCTGGCAAACTAGAAGAGTTAGAGCAAAAATAGCGAAAATCTGTGATCACCTGTATTTCCCACTAAAAATTGATTTTCTAAGGATTTTTATATGGAAAACTTTAAATGCGTTTTTCTGGCAAACTAGAAGAGTTAGAGCAAAAATAGCGAAAATCTGTGATCACCTGTATTTCCCACTAAAAATTGATTTTCTAAGGATTTTTATATGGAAAACTTTAAATGCGTTTTTCTGGCAAACTAGAAGAGTTAGAGCAAAAATAGCGAAAATCTGTGATCACCTGTATTTCCCACTAAAAATTGATTTTCTAAGGATTTTTATATGGAAAACTTTAAATGCGTTTTTCTGGCAAACTAGAAGAGTTAGAGCAAAAATAGCGAAAATCTGTGATCACCTGTATTTCCCACTAAAAATTGATTTTCTAAGGATTTTTATATGGAAAACTTTAAATGCGTTTTTCTGGCAAACTAGAAGAGTTAGAGCAAAAATAGCGAAAATCTGTGATCACCTGTATTTCCCACTAAAAATTGATTTTCTAAGGATTTTTATATGGAAAACTTTAAATGCGTTTTTCTGGCAAACTAGAAGAGTTAGAGCAAAAATAGCGAAAATCTGTGATCACCTGTATTTCCCACTAAAAATTGATTTTCTAAGGATTTTTATATGGAAAACTTTAAATGCGTTTTTCTGGCAAACTAGAAGAGTTAGAGCAAAAATAGCGAAAATCTGTGATCACCTGTATTTCCCACTAAAAATTGATTTTCTAAGGATTTTTATATGGAAAACTTTAAATGCGTTTTTCTGGCAAACTAGAAGAGTTAGAGCAAAAATAGCGAAAATCTGTGATCACCTGTATTTCCCACTAAAAATTGATTTTCTAAGGATTTTTATATGGAAAACTTTAAATGCGTTTTTCTGGCAAACTAGAAGAGTTAGAGCAAAAATAGCGAAAATCTGTGATCACCTGTATTTCCCACTAAAAATTGATTTTCTAAGGATTTTTATATGGAAAACTTTAAATGCGTTTTTCTGGCAAACTAGAAGAGTTAGAGCAAAAATAGCGAAAATCTGTGATCACCTGTATTTCCCACTAAAAATTGATTTTCTAAGGATTTTTATATGGAAAACTTTAAATGCGTTTTTCTGGCAAACTAGAAGAGTTAGAGCAAAAATAGCGAAAATCTGTGATCACCTGTATTTCCCACTAAAAATTGATTTTCTAAGGATTTTTATATGGAAAACTTTAAATGCGTTTTTCTGGCAAACTAGAAGAGTTAGAGCAAAAATAGCGAAAATCTGTGATCACCTGTATTTCCCACTAAAAATTGATTTTCTAAGGATTTTTATATGGAAAACTTTAAATGCGTTTTTCTGGCAAACTAGAAGAGTTAGAGCAAAAATAGCGAAAATCTGTGATCACCTGTATTTCCCACTAAAAATTGATTTTCTAAGGATTTTTATATGGAAAACTTTAAATGCGTTTTTCTGGCAAACTAGAAGAGTTAGAGCAAAAATAGCGAAAATCTGTGATCACCTGTATTTCCCACTAAAAATTGATTTTCTAAGGATTTTTATATGGAAAACTTTAAATGCGTTTTTCTGGCAAACTAGAAGAGTTAGAGCAAAAATAGCGAAAATCTGTGATCACCTGTATTTCCCACTAAAAATTGATTTTCTAAGGATTTTTATATGGAAAACTTTAAATGCGTTTTTCTGGCAAACTAGAAGAGTTAGAGCAAAAATAGCGAAAATCTGTGATCACCTGTATTTCCCACTAAAAATTGATTTTCTAAGGATTTTTATATGGAAAACTTTAAATGCGTTTTTCTGGCAAACTAGAAGAGTTAGAGCAAAAATAGCGAAAATCTGTGATCACCTGTATTTCCCACTAAAAATTGATTTTCTAAGGATTTTTATATGGAAAACTTTAAATGCGTTTTTCTGGCAAACTAGAAGAGTTAGAGCAAAAATAGCGAAAATCTGTGATCACCTGTATTTCCCACTAAAAATTGATTTTCTAAGGATTTTTATATGGAAAACTTTAAATGCGTTTTTCTGGCAAACTAGAAGAGTTAGAGCAAAAATAGCGAAAATCTGTGATCACCTGTATTTCCCACTAAAAATTGATTTTCTAAGGACTTTATATGGAAAACTTTAAATGCGTTTTTCTGGCAAACTAGAAGAGTTAGAGCAAAAATAGCGAAAATCTGTGATCACCTGTATTTCCCACTAAAAATTGATTTTCTAAGGATTTTTATATGGAAAACTTTAAATGCGTTTTTCTGGCAAACTAGAAGAGTTAGAGCAAAAGCGAAAATCTGGTGATCACCTGTATTTCCCACTAAAAATTGATTTTCTAAGGATTTTTATATGGAAAACTTTAAATGCGTTTTTCTGGCAAACTAGAAGAGTTAGAGCAAAAATAGCGAAAATCTGTGATCACCTGTATTTCCCACTAAAAATTGATTTTCTAAGGATTTTTATATGGAAAACTTTAAATGCGTTTTTCTGGCAAACTAGAAGAGTTAGAGCAAAAATAGCGAAAATCTGTGATCACCTGTATTTCCCACTAAAAATTGATTTTCTAAGGATTTTTATATGGAAAACTTTAAATGCGTTTTTCTGGCAAACTAGAAGAGTTAGAGCAAAAATAGCGAAAATCTGTGATCACCTGTATTTCCCACTAAAAATTGATTTTCTAAGGATTTTTATATGGAAAACTTTAAATGCGTTTTTCTGGCAAACTAGAAGAGTTAGAGCAAAAATAGCGAAAATCTGTGATCACCTGTATTTCCCACTAAAATTGATTTTCTAAGGATTTTCTTTTTCTGGCAAACTAGAAGAGTTAGAGCAAAAATAGCGAAAATCTGTGATCACCTGTATTTCCCACTAAAAATTGATTTTCTAAGGATTTTTATATGGAAAACTTTAAATGCGTTTTTCTGGCAAACTAGAAGAGTTAGAGCAAAAATAGCGAAAATCTGTGATCACCTGTATTTCCCACTAAAAATTGATTTTCTAAGGATTTTTATATGGAAAACTTTAAATGCGTTTTTCTGGCAAACTAGAAGAGTTAGAGCAAAAATAGCGAAAATCTGTGATCACCTGTATTTCCCACTAAAAATTGATTTTCTAAGGATTTTTATATGGAAAACTTTAAATGCGTTTTTCTGGCAAACTAGAAGAGTTAGAGCAAAAATAGCGAAAATCTGTGATCACCTGTATTTCCCACTAAAAATTGATTTTCTAAGGATTTTTATATGGAAAACTTTAAATGCGTTTTTCTGGCAAACTAGAAGAGGTTAGAGCAAAAATAGCGAAAATCTGTGATCACCTGTATTTCCCACTAAAAATTGATTTTCTAAGGATTTTTATATGGAAAACTTTAAATGCGTTTTTCTGGCAAACTAGAAGAGTTAGAGCAAAAATAGCGAAAATCTGTGATCACCTGTATTTCCCACTAAAATTTGATTTTCTAAGGATTTTTATATGGAAAACTTTAAATGCGTTTTTCTGGCAAACTAGAAGAGTTAGAGCAAAAATAGCGAAAATCTGTGATCACCTGTATTTCCCACTAAAAATTTGATTTTCTAAGGATTTTTATATGGAAAACTTTAAATGCGTTTTTCTGGCAAACTAGAAGAGTTAGAGCAAAAATAGCGAAAATCTGTGATCACCTGTATTTCCCACTAAAAATTGATTTTCTAAGGATTTTTATATGGAAAACTTTAAATGCGTTTTTCTGGCAAACTAGAAGTTAGAACAAAAATAGCGAAAATCTGTGATCACCTGTATTTCCCACTAAAAATTGATTTTCTAAGGATTTTTATATAGAAACTTTAAATGCGTTTTTCTGGCAACTAGAAGAGTTAGAGCAAAATAGCGAAAATCTGTGATCACCTGTATTTCCCACTAAAAATTGATTTTCTAAGGATTTTTATATGGAAAACTTTAAATGCGTTTTTCTGGCAAACTAGAAGAGTTAGAGCAAAAATAGCGAAAATCTGTGATCACCTGTATTTCCCACTAAAAATTGATTTTCTAAGGATTTTTATATGGAAAACTTTAAATGCGTTTTTCTGGCAAACTAGAAGAGTTAGAGCAAAAATAGCGAAAATCTGTGATCACCTGTATTTCCCACTAAAAATTGATTTTCTAAGGATTTTTATATGGAAACTTTAAATGCGTTTTTCTGGCAAACTAGAAGAGTTAGAGCAAAAATAGCGAAAATCTGTGATCACCTGTATTTCCCACTAAAAATTGATTTCTAAGGATTTTTATATGGAAAACTTTAAATGCGTTTTTCTGGCAAACTAGAAGAGTTAGAGCAAAAATAGCGAAAATCTGTGATCACCTGTACTTTTTAATGTTAAATGCTTACACTAAAAATTGATTTTCTAAGGATTTTTTAATGGAAAACTTTAAATGCGTTTTTCTGGCAAACTAGAAGAGTTAGAGCCAAAAAGCAAAAATAGCGAAAATCTGTGATCACCTGTATTTCCCACTAAAAATTGATTTTCTAAGGATTTTTATATGGAAACTTTAAATGCGTTTTTCTGGCAAACTAGAAGAGTTAGAGCAAAAATAGCGAAAATCTGTGATCACCTGTATTTCCCACTAAAAATTGATTTTCTAAGGATTTTTATATGGAAAACTTTAAATGCGTTTTTCTGGCAAACTAGAAGAGTTAGAGCAAAAATAGCGAAAATCTGTGATCACCTGTATTTCCCACTAAAAATTGATTTTCTAAGGATTTTTATATGGAAAACTTTAAATGCGTTTTTCTGGCAAACTAGAAGAGTTAGAGCAAAAATAGCGAAAATCTGTGATCACCTGTATTTCCCACTAAAAATTGATTTTCTAAGGATTTTTATATGGAAACTTTAAATGCGTTTTTCTGGCAAACTAGAAGAGTTAGAGCAAAAATAGCGAAAATCTGTGATCACCTGTATTTCCCACTAAAAATTGATTTTCTAAGGATTTTTATATGGAAAACTTTAAATGCGTTTTTCTGGCAAACTAGAAGAGTTAGAGCAAAAATAGCGAAAATCTGTGATCAGCTGTATTTCCCACTAAAAATTGATTTTCTAAGGATTTTTATATGGAAAACTTTAAATGCGTTTTTCTGGCAAACTAGAAGAGTTAGAGCAAAAATAGCGAAAAATCTGTGATCACCTGTATTTCCCACTAAAAATTGATTTTCTAAGGATTTTTATATGGAAAACTTTAAATGCGTTTTTCTGGCAAACTAGAAGAGTTAGAGCAAAAATAGCGAAAATCTGTGATCACCTGTATTTCCCACTAAAAATTGATTTTCTAAGGATTTTTATATGGAAAACTTTAAATGCGTTTTTCTGGCAAACTAGAAGAGTTAGAGCAAAATAGCGAAAATCTGTGATCACCTGTATTTCCCACTAAAAATTGATTTTCTAAGGATTTTTATATGGAAAACTTTAAATGCGTTTTTCTGGCAAACTAGAAGAGTTAGAGCAAAAATAGCGAAAATCTGTGATCACCTGTATTTCCCACTAAAAATTGATTTTCTAAGGATTTTTATATGGAAAACTTTAAATGCGTTTTTCTGGCAAACTAGAAGAGTTAGAGCAAAAATAGCGAAAATCTGTGATCACCTGTATTTCCCACTAAAAATTGATTTTCTAAGGATTTTTATATGGAAAACTTTAAATGCGTTTTCTGGCAAACTAGAAGAGTTAGAGCAAAAATAGCGAAAATCTGTGATCACCTGTATTTCCCACTAAAAATTGATTTTCTAAGGATTTTTATATGGAAAACTTAAATGCGTTTTTCTGGCAAACTAGAAGAGTTAGAGCAAAAATAGCGAAAATCTGTGATCACCTGTATTTCCCACTAAAAATTGATTTTCTAAGGATTTTTATATGGAAAACTTTAAATGCGTTTTTCTGGCAAACTAGAAGAGTTAGAGCAAAAATAGCGAAAATCTGTGATCACCTGTATTTCCCACTAAAAATTGATTTTCTAAGGATTTTTATATGGAAAACTTTAAATGCGTTTTTCTGGCCAACTAGAAGAGTTAGAGCAAAAATAGCGAAAATCTGTGATCACCTGTATTTCCCACTAAAAATTGATTTTCTAAGGATTTTTATATGAAAACTTTAAATGCGTTTTTCTGCCAAACTAGAAGAGTTAGAGCAAAAATAGCGAAAATCTGTGATCACCTGTATTTCCCACTAAAAATTGATTTTCTAAGGATTTTTTATTGGAAAACTTTAAATGCGTTTTTCTGGCAAACTAGAAGAGTTAGAGCAAAAATAGCGAAAAACTGTGATCACCTGTATTTCCCACTAAAAATTGATTTTCTAAGGATTTTTATATGAAAACTTTAAATGCGTTTTTCTGGCAAACTAGAAGAGTTAGAGCAAAAATAGCGAAAATCTGTGATCACCTGTATTTCCCACTAAAAATTGATTTTCTAAGGATTTTTATATGGAAAACTTTAAATGCGTTTTTCTGGCAAACTAGAAGAGTTAGAGCAAAAATAGCGAAAAACTGTGATCACCTGTATTTCCCACTAAAAATTGATTTTCTAAGGATTTTTATATGGAAAACTTTAAATGCGTTTTTCTGGCAAACTAGAAGAGTTAGAGCAAAAATAGCGAAAACTGTGATCACCTGTATTTCCCACTAAAAATTGATTTTCTAAGGATTTTTATATGGAAAACTTTAAATGCGTTTTTCTGGCAAACTAGAAGAGTTAGAGCAAAAATAGCGAAAATCTGTGATCACCTGTATTTCCTACTAAAAATTGATTTTCTAAGGATTTTTATATGGAAAACTTTAAATGCGTTTTTTGGCAAACTAGAAGAGTTAGAGCAAAATAGCGAAAATCTGTGATCACCTGTATTTCCCACTAAAAATTGATTTTCTAAGGATTTTTATATGGAAAACTTTAAATGCGTTTTTCTGGCAAACTAGAAGAGTTAGAGCAAAAATAGCGAAAAACTGTGATCACCTGTATTTCCCACTAAAAATTGATTTTCTAAGGATTTTTATATGGAAAACTTTAAATGCGTTTTTCTGGCAAACTAGAAGAGTTAGAGCAAAAATAGCGAAAAACTGTGATCACCTGTATTTCCCACTAAAAATTGATTTTCTAAGGATTTTTATATGGAAAACTTTAAATGCGTTTTTCTGGCAAACTAGAAGAGTTAGAGCAAAAATAGCGAAAAACTGTGATCACCTGTATTTCCCACTAAAAATTGATTTTCTAAGGATTTTTATATGGAAAACTTTAAATGCGTTTTTCTGGCAAACTAGAAGAGTTAGAGCAAAAATAGCGAAAATCTGTGATCACCTGTATTTCCCACTAAAAATTGATTTTCTAAGGATTTTTATATGGAAAACTTTAAATGCGTTTTTCTGGCAAACTAGAAGAGTTAGAGCAAAAATAGCGAAAATCTGTGATCACCTGTATTTCCCACTAAAAATTGATTTTCTAAGGATTTTTATATGGAAAACTTTAAATGCGTTTTTCTGGCAAACTAGAAGAGTTAGAGCAAAAATAGCGAAAATCTGTGATCACCTGTATTTCCCACTAAAAATTGATTTTCTAAGGATTTTTATATGGAAAACTTTAAATGCGTTTTTCTGGCAAACTAGAAGAGTTAGAGCAAAAATAGCGAAAATCTGTGATCACCTGTATTTCCCACTAAAAATTGATTTTCTAAGGATTTTTATATGGAAAACTTTAAATGCGTTTTTCTGGCAAACTAGAAGAGTTAGAGCAAAAATAGCGAAAATCTGTGATCACCTGTATTTCCCACTAAAAATTGATTTTCTAAGGATTTTTATATGGAAAACTTTAAATGCGTTTTTCTGGCAAACTAGAAGAGTTAGAGCAAAAATAGCGAAAATCTGTGATCACCTGTATTTCCCACTAAAAATTGATTTTCTAAGGATTTTTATATGGAAAACTTTAATTGCGTTTTTCTGGCAAACTAGAAGAGTTAGAGCAAAAATAGCGAAAATCTGTGATCACCTGTATTTCCCACTAAAAATTGATTTTCTAAGGATTTTTATATGGAAAACTTTAAATGCGTTTTTCTGGCAAACTAGAAGAGTTAGAGCAAAAATAGCGAAAATCTGTGATCACCTGTATTTCCCACTAAAAATTGATTTTCTAAGGATTTTTATATGGAAAACTTTAAATGCGTTTTTCTGGCAAACTAGAAGAGTTAGAGCAAAAATAGCGAAAATCTGTGATCACCTGTATTTCCCACTAAAAATTGATTTTCTAAGGATTTTTATATGGAAAACTTTAAATGCGTTTTTCTGGCAAACTAGAAGAGTTAGAGCAAAAATAGCGAAAATCTGTGATCACCTGTATTTCCCACTAAAAATTGATTTTCTAAGGATTTTTATATGGAAAACTTTAAATGCGTTTTTCTGGCAAACTAGAAGAGTTAGAGCAAAAATAGCGAAAATCTGTGATCACCTGTATTTCCCACTAAAAATTGATTTTCTAAGGATTTTTATATGGAAAACTTTAAATGCGTTTTTCTGGCAAACTAGAAGAGTTAGAGCAAAAATAGCGAAAATCTGTGATCACCTGTATTTCCCACTAAAAATTGATTTTCTAAGGATTTTTATATGGAAAACTTTAAATGCGTTTTTCTGGCAAACTAGAAGAGTTAGAGCAAAAATAGCGAAAATCTGTGATCACCTGTATTTCCCACTAAAAATTGATTTTCTAAGGATTTTTATATGGAAAACTTTAAATGCGTTTTTCTGGCAAACTAGAAGAGTTAGAGCAAAAATAGCGAAAATCTGTGATCACCTGTATTTCCCACTAAAAATTGATTTTCTAAGGATTTTTATATGGAAAACTTTAAATGCGTTTTTCTGGCAAACTAGAAGAGTTAGAGCAAAAATAGCGAAAATCTGTGATCACCTGTATTTCCCACTAAAAATTGATTTTCTAAGGATTTTTATATGGAAAACTTTAAATGCGTTTTTCTGGCAAACTAGAAGAGTTAGAGCAAAAATAGCGAAAATCTGTGATCACCTGTATTTCCCACTAAAAATTGATTTTCTAAGGATTTTTATATGGAAAACTTTAAATGCGTTTTTCTGGCAAACTAGAAGAGTTAGAGCAAAAATAGCGAAAATCTGTGATCACCTGTATTTCCCACTAAAAATTGATTTTCTAAGGATTTTTATATGGAAAACTTTAAATGCGTTTTTCTGGCAAACTAGAAGAGTTAGAGCAAAAATAGCGAAAATCTGTGATCACCTGTATTTCCCACTAAAAATTGATTTTCTAAGGATTTTTATATGGAAAACTTTAAATGCGTTTTTCTGGCAAACTAGAAGAGTTAGAGCAAAAATAGCGAAAATCTGTGATCACCTGTATTTCCCACTAAAAATTGATTTTCTAAGGATTTTTATATGGAAAACTTTAAATGCGTTTTTCTGGCAAACTAGAAGAGTTAGAGCAAAAATAGCGAAAATCTGTGATCACCTGTATTTCCCACTAAAAATTGATTTTCTAAGGATTTTTATATGGAAAACTTTAAATGCGTTTTTCTGGCAAACTAGAAGAGTTAGAGCAAAAATAGCGAAAATCTGTGATCACCTGTATTTCCCACTAAAAATTGATTTTCTAAGGATTTTTATATGGAAAACTTTAAATGCGTTTTTCTGGCAAACTAGAAGAGTTAGAGCAAAAATAGCGAAAATCTGTGATCACCTGTATTTCCCACTAAAAATTGATTTTCTAAGGATTTTTATATGGAAAACTTTAAATGCGTTTTTCTGGCAAACTAGAAGAGTTAGAGCAAAAATAGCGAAAATCTGTGATCACCTGTATTTCCCACTAAAAATTGATTTTCTAAGGATTTTTATATGGAAAACTTTAAATGCGTTTTTCTGGCAAACTAGAAGAGTTAGAGCAAAAATAGCGAAAATCTGTGATCACCTGTATTTCCCACTAAAAATTGATTTTCTAAGGATTTTTATATGGAAAACTTTAAATGCGTTTTTCTGGCAAACTAGAAGAGTTAGAGCAAAAATAGCGAAAATCTGTGATCACCTGTATTTCCCACTAAAAATTGATTTTCTAAGGATTTTTATATGGAAAACTTTAAATGCGTTTTTCTGGCAAACTAGAAGAGTTAGAGCAAAAATAGCGAAAATCTGTGATCACCTGTATTTCCCACTAAAAATTGATTTTCTAAGGATTTTTATATGGAAAACTTTAAATGCGTTTTTCTGGCAAACTAGAAGAGTTAGAGCAAAAATAGCGAAAATCTGTGATCACCTGTATTTCCCACTAAAAATTGATTTTCTAAGGATTTTTATATGGAAAACTTTAAATGCGTTTTTCTGGCAAACTAGAAGAGTTAGAGCAAAAATAGCGAAAATCTGTGATCACCTGTATTTCCCACTAAAAATTGATTTTCTAAGGATTTTTATATGGAAAACTTTAAATGCGTTTTTCTGGCAAACTAGAAGAGTTAGAGCAAAAATAGCGAAAATCTGTGATCACCTGTATTTCCCACTAAAAATTGATTTTCTAAGGATTTTTATATGGAAAACTTTAAATGCGTTTTTCTGGCAAACTAGAAGAGTTAGAGCAAAAATAGCGAAAATCTGTGATCACCTGTATTTCCCACTAAAAATTGATTTTCTAAGGATTTTTATATGGAAAACTTTAAATGCGTTTTTCTGGCAAACTAGAAGAGTTAGAGCAAAAATAGCGAAAATCTGTGATCACCTGTATTTCCCACTAAAAATTGATTTTCTAAGGATTTTTATATGGAAAACTTTAAATGCGTTTTTCTGGCAAACTAGAAGAGTTAGAGCAAAAATAGCGAAAATCTGTGATCACCTGTATTTCCCACTAAAAATTGATTTTCTAAGGATTTTTATATGGAAAACTTTAAATGCGTTTTTCTGGCAAACTAGAAGAGTTAGAGCAAAAATAGCGAAAATCTGTGATCACCTGTATTTCCCACTAAAAATTGATTTTCTAAGGATTTTTATATGGAAAACTTTAAATGCGTTTTTCTGGCAAACTAGAAGAGTTAGAGCAAAAATAGCGAAAATCTGTGATCACCTGTATTTCCCACTAAAAATTGATTTTCTAAGGATTTTTATATGGAAAACTTTAAATGCGTTTTTCTGGCAAACTAGAAGAGTTAGAGCAAAAATAGCGAAAATCTGTGATCACCTGTATTTCCCACTAAAAATTGATTTTCTAAGGATTTTTATATGGAAAACTTTAAATGCGTTTTTCTGGCAAACTAGAAGAGTTAGAGCAAAAATAGCGAAAATCTGTGATCACCTGTATTTCCCACTAAAAATTGATTTTCTAAGGATTTTTATATGGAAAACTTTAAATGCGTTTTTCTGGCAAACTAGAAGAGTTAGAGCAAAAATAGCGAAAATCTGTGATCACCTGTATTTCCCACTAAAAATTGATTTTCTAAGGATTTTTATATGGAAAACTTTAAATGCGTTTTTCTGGCAAACTAGAAGAGTTAGAGCAAAAATAGCGAAAATCTGTGATCACCTGTATTTCCCACTAAAAATTGATTTTCTAAGGATTTTTATATGGAAAACTTTAAATGCGTTTTTCTGGCAAACTAGAAGAGTTAGAGCAAAAATAGCGAAAATCTGTGATCACCTGTATTTCCCACTAAAAATTGATTTTCTAAGGATTTTTATATGGAAAACTTTAAATGCGTTTTTCTGGCAAACTAGAAGAGTTAGAGCAAAAATAGCGAAAATCTGTGATCACCTGTATTTCCCACTAAAAATTGATTTTCTAAGGATTTTTATATGGAAAACTTTAAATGCGTTTTTCTGGCAAACTAGAAGAGTTAGAGCAAAAATAGCGAAAATCTGTGATCACCTGTATTTCCCACTAAAAATTGATTTTCTAAGGATTTTTATATGGAAAACTTTAAATGCGTTTTTCTGGCAAACTAGAAGAGTTAGAGCAAAAATAGCGAAAATCTGTGATCACCTGTATTTCCCACTAAAAATTGATTTTCTAAGGATTTTTATATGGAAAACTTTAAATGCGTTTTTCTGGCAAACTAGAAGAGTTAGAGCAAAAATAGCGAAAATCTGTGATCACCTGTATTTCCCACTAAAAATTGATTTTCTAAGGATTTTTATATGGAAAACTTTAAATGCGTTTTTCTGGCAAACTAGAAGAGTTAGAGCAAAAATAGCGAAAATCTGTGATCACCTGTATTTCCCACTAAAAATTGATTTTCTAAGGATTTTTATATGGAAAACTTTAAATGCGTTTTTCTGGCAAACTAGAAGAGTTAGAGCAAAAATAGCGAAAATCTGTGATCACCTGTATTTCCCACTAAAAATTGATTTTCTAAGGATTTTTATATGGAAAACTTTAAATGCGTTTTTCTGGCAAACTAGAAGAGTTAGAGCAAAAATAGCGAAAATCTGTGATCACCTGTATTTCCCACTAAAAATTGATTTTCTAAGGATTTTTATATGGAAAACTTTAAATGCGTTTTTCTGGCAAACTAGAAGAGTTAGAGCAAAAATAGCGAAAATCTGTGATCACCTGTATTTCCCACTAAAAATTGATTTTCTAAGGATTTTTATATGGAAAACTTTAAATGCGTTTTTCTGGCAAACTAGAAGAGTTAGAGCAAAAATAGCGAAAATCTGTGATCACCTGTATTTCCCACTAAAAATTGATTTTCTAAGGATTTTTATATGGAAAACTTTAAATGCGTTTTTCTGGCAAACTAGAAGAGTTAGAGCAAAAATAGCGAAAATCTGTGATCACCTGTATTTCCCACTAAAAATTGATTTTCTAAGGATTTTTATATGGAAAACTTTAAATGCGTTTTTCTGGCAAACTAGAAGAGTTAGAGCAAAAATAGCGAAAATCTGTGATCACCTGTATTTCCCACTAAAAATTGATTTTCTAAGGATTTTTATATGGAAAACTTTAAATGCGTTTTTCTGGCAAACTAGAAGAGTTAGAGCAAAAATAGCGAAAATCTGTGATCACCTGTATTTCCCACTAAAAATTGATTTTCTAAGGATTTTTATATGGAAAACTTTAAATGCGTTTTTCTGGCAAACTAGAAGAGTTAGAGCAAAAATAGCGAAAATCTGTGATCACCTGTATTTCCCACTAAAAATTGATTTTCTAAGGATTTTTATATGGAAAACTTTAAATGCGTTTTTCTGGCAAACTAGAAGAGTTAGAGCAAAAATAGCGAAAATCTGTGATCACCTGTATTTCCCACTAAAAATTGATTTTCTAAGGATTTTTATATGGAAAACTTTAAATGCGTTTTTCTGGCAAACTAGAAGAGTTAGAGCAAAAATAGCGAAAATCTGTGATCACCTGTATTTCCCACTAAAAATTGATTTTCTAAGGATTTTTATATGGAAAACTTTAAATGCGTTTTTCTGGCAAACTAGAAGAGTTAGAGCAAAAATAGCGAAAATCTGTGATCACCTGTATTTCCCACTAAAAATTGATTTTCTAAGGATTTTTATATGGAAAACTTTAAATGCGTTTTTCTGGCAAACTAGAAGAGTTAGAGCAAAAATAGCGAAAATCTGTGATCACCTGTATTTCCCACTAAAAATTGATTTTCTAAGGATTTTTATATGGAAAACTTTAAATGCGTTTTTCTGGCAAACTAGAAGAGTTAGAGCAAAAATAGCGAAAATCTGTGATCACCTGTATTTCCCACTAAAAATTGATTTTCTAAGGATTTTTATATGGAAAACTTTAAATGCGTTTTTCTGGCAAACTAGAAGAGTTAGAGCAAAAATAGCGAAAATCTGTGATCACCTGTATTTCCCACTAAAAATTGATTTTCTAAGGATTTTTATATGGAAAACTTTAAATGCGTTTTTCTGGCAAACTAGAAGAGTTAGAGCAAAAATAGCGAAAATCTGTGATCACCTGTATTTCCCACTAAAAATTGATTTTCTAAGGATTTTTATATGGAAAACTTTAAATGCGTTTTTCTGGCAAACTAGAAGAGTTAGAGCAAAAATAGCGAAAATCTGTGATCACCTGTATTTCCCACTAAAAATTGATTTTCTAAGGATTTTTATATGGAAAACTTTAAATGCGTTTTTCTGGCAAACTAGAAGAGTTAGAGCAAAAATAGCGAAAATCTGTGATCACCTGTATTTCCCACTAAAAATTGATTTTCTAAGGATTTTTATATGGAAAACTTTAAATGCGTTTTTCTGGCAAACTAGAAGAGTTAGAGCAAAAATAGCGAAAATCTGTGATCACCTGTATTTCCCACTAAAAATTGATTTTCTAAGGATTTTTATATGGAAAACTTTAAATGCGTTTTTCTGGCAAACTAGAAGAGTTAGAGCAAAAATAGCGAAAATCTGTGATCACCTGTATTTCCCACTAAAAATTGATTTTCTAAGGATTTTTATATGGAAAACTTTAAATGCGTTTTTCTGGCAAACTAGAAGAGTTAGAGCAAAAATAGCGAAAATCTGTGATCACCTGTATTTCCCACTAAAAATTGATTTTCTAAGGATTTTTATATGGAAAACTTTAAATGCGTTTTTCTGGCAAACTAGAAGAGTTAGAGCAAAAATAGCGAAAATCTGTGATCACCTGTATTTCCCACTAAAAATTGATTTTCTAAGGATTTTTATATGGAAAACTTTAAATGCGTTTTTCTGGCAAACTAGAAGAGTTAGAGCAAAAATAGCGAAAATCTGTGATCACCTGTATTTCCCACTAAAAATTGATTTTCTAAGGATTTTTATATGGAAAACTTTAAATGCGTTTTTCTGGCAAACTAGAAGAGTTAGAGCAAAAATAGCGAAAATCTGTGATCACCTGTATTTCCCACTAAAAATTGATTTTCTAAGGATTTTTATATGGAAAACTTTAAATGCGTTTTTCTGGCAAACTAGAAGAGTTAGAGCAAAAATAGCGAAAATCTGTGATCACCTGTATTTCCCACTAAAAATTGATTTTCTAAGGATTTTTATATGGAAAACTTTAAATGCGTTTTTCTGGCAAACTAGAAGAGTTAGAGCAAAAATAGCGAAAATCTGTGATCACCTGTATTTCCCACTAAAAATTGATTTTCTAAGGATTTTTATATGGAAAACTTTAAATGCGTTTTTCTGGCAAACTAGAAGAGTTAGAGCAAAAATAGCGAAAATCTGTGATCACCTGTATTTCCCACTAAAAATTGATTTTCTAAGGATTTTTATATGGAAAACTTTAAATGCGTTTTTCTGGCAAACTAGAAGAGTTAGAGCAAAAATAGCGAAAATCTGTGATCACCTGTATTTCCCACTAAAAATTGATTTTCTAAGGATTTTTATATGGAAAACTTTAAATGCGTTTTTCTGGCAAACTAGAAGAGTTAGAGCAAAAATAGCGAAAATCTGTGATCACCTGTATTTCCCACTAAAAATTGATTTTCTAAGGATTTTTATATGGAAAACTTTAAATGCGTTTTTCTGGCAAACTAGAAGAGTTAGAGCAAAAATAGCGAAAATCTGTGATCACCTGTATTTCCCACTAAAAATTGATTTTCTAAGGATTTTTATATGGAAAACTTTAAATGCGTTTTTCTGGCAAACTAGAAGAGTTAGAGCAAAAATAGCGAAAATCTGTGATCACCTGTATTTCCCACTAAAAATTGATTTTCTAAGGATTTTTATATGGAAAACTTTAAATGCGTTTTTCTGGCAAACTAGAAGAGTTAGAGCAAAAATAGCGAAAATCTGTGATCACCTGTATTTCCCACTAAAAATTGATTTTCTAAGGATTTTTATATGGAAAACTTTAAATGCGTTTTTCTGGCAAACTAGAAGAGTTAGAGCAAAAATAGCGAAAATCTGTGATCACCTGTATTTCCCACTAAAAATTGATTTTCTAAGGATTTTTATATGGAAAACTTTAAATGCGTTTTTCTGGCAAACTAGAAGAGTTAGAGCAAAAATAGCGAAAATCTGTGATCACCTGTATTTCCCACTAAAAATTGATTTTCTAAGGATTTTTATATGGAAAACTTTAAATGCGTTTTTCTGGCAAACTAGAAGAGTTAGAGCAAAAATAGCGAAAATCTGTGATCACCTGTATTTCCCACTAAAAATTGATTTTCTAAGGATTTTTATATGGAAAACTTTAAATGCGTTTTTCTGGCAAACTAGAAGAGTTAGAGCAAAAATAGCGAAAATCTGTGATCACCTGTATTTCCCACTAAAAATTGATTTTCTAAGGATTTTTATATGGAAAACTTTAAATGCGTTTTTCTGGCAAACTAGAAGAGTTAGAGCAAAAATAGCGAAAATCTGTGATCACCTGTATTTCCCACTAAAAATTGATTTTCTAAGGATTTTTATATGGAAAACTTTAAATGCGTTTTTCTGGCAAACTAGAAGAGTTAGAGCAAAAATAGCGAAAATCTGTGATCACCTGTATTTCCCACTAAAAATTGATTTTCTAAGGATTTTTATATGGAAAACTTTAAATGCGTTTTTCTGGCAAACTAGAAGAGTTAGAGCAAAAATAGCGAAAATCTGTGATCACCTGTATTTCCCACTAAAAATTGATTTTCTAAGGATTTTTATATGGAAAACTTTAAATGCGTTTTTCTGGCAAACTAGAAGAGTTAGAGCAAAAATAGCGAAAATCTGTGATCACCTGTATTTCCCACTAAAAATTGATTTTCTAAGGATTTTTATATGGAAAACTTTAAATGCGTTTTTCTGGCAAACTAGAAGAGTTAGAGCAAAAATAGCGAAAATCTGTGATCACCTGTATTTCCCACTAAAAATTGATTTTCTAAGGATTTTTATATGGAAAACTTTAAATGCGTTTTTCTGGCAAACTAGAAGAGTTAGAGCAAAAATAGCGAAAATCTGTGATCACCTGTATTTCCCACTAAAAATTGATTTTCTAAGGATTTTTATATGGAAAACTTTAAATGCGTTTTTCTGGCAAACTAGAAGAGTTAGAGCAAAAATAGCGAAAATCTGTGATCACCTGTATTTCCCACTAAAAATTGATTTTCTAAGGATTTTTATATGGAAAACTTTAAATGCGTTTTTCTGGCAAACTAGAAGAGTTAGAGCAAAAATAGCGAAAATCTGTGATCACCTGTATTTCCCACTAAAAATTGATTTTCTAAGGATTTTTATATGGAAAACTTTAAATGCGTTTTTCTGGCAAACTAGAAGAGTTAGAGCAAAAATAGCGAAAATCTGTGATCACCTGTATTTCCCACTAAAAATTGATTTTCTAAGGATTTTTATATGGAAAACTTTAAATGCGTTTTTCTGGCAAACTAGAAGAGTTAGAGCAAAAATAGCGAAAATCTGTGATCACCTGTATTTCCCACTAAAAATTGATTTTCTAAGGATTTTTATATGGAAAACTTTAAATGCGTTTTTCTGGCAAACTAGAAGAGTTAGAGCAAAAATAGCGAAAATCTGTGATCACCTGTATTTCCCACTAAAAATTGATTTTCTAAGGATTTTTATATGGAAAACTTTAAATGCGTTTTTCTGGCAAACTAGAAGAGTTAGAGCAAAAATAGCGAAAATCTGTGATCACCTGTATTTCCCACTAAAAATTGATTTTCTAAGGATTTTTATATGGAAAACTTTAAATGCGTTTTTCTGGCAAACTAGAAGAGTTAGAGCAAAAATAGCGAAAATCTGTGATCACCTGTATTTCCCACTAAAAATTGATTTTCTAAGGATTTTTATATGGAAAACTTTAAATGCGTTTTTCTGGCAAACTAGAAGAGTTAGAGCAAAAATAGCGAAAATCTGTGATCACCTGTATTTCCCACTAAAAATTGATTTTCTAAGGATTTTTATATGGAAAACTTTAAATGCGTTTTTCTGGCAAACTAGAAGAGTTAGAGCAAAAATAGCGAAAATCTGTGATCACCTGTATTTCCCACTAAAAATTGATTTTCTAAGGATTTTTATATGGAAAACTTTAAATGCGTTTTTCTGGCAAACTAGAAGAGTTAGAGCAAAAATAGCGAAAATCTGTGATCACCTGTATTTCCCACTAAAAATTGATTTTCTAAGGATTTTTATATGGAAAACTTTAAATGCGTTTTTCTGGCAAACTAGAAGAGTTAGAGCAAAAATAGCGAAAATCTGTGATCACCTGTATTTCCCACTAAAAATTGATTTTCTAAGGATTTTTATATGGAAAACTTTAAATGCGTTTTTCTGGCAAACTAGAAGAGTTAGAGCAAAAATAGCGAAAATCTGTGATCACCTGTATTTCCCACTAAAAATTGATTTTCTAAGGATTTTTATATGGAAAACTTTAAATGCGTTTTTCTGGCAAACTAGAAGAGTTAGAGCAAAAATAGCGAAAATCTGTGATCACCTGTATTTCCCACTAAAAATTGATTTTCTAAGGATTTTTATATGGAAAACTTTAAATGCGTTTTTCTGGCAAACTAGAAGAGTTAGAGCAAAAATAGCGAAAATCTGTGATCACCTGTATTTCCCACTAAAAATTGATTTTCTAAGGATTTTTATATGGAAAACTTTAAATGCGTTTTTCTGGCAAACTAGAAGAGTTAGAGCAAAAATAGCGAAAATCTGTGATCACCTGTATTTCCCACTAAAAATTGATTTTCTAAGGATTTTTATATGGAAAACTTTAAATGCGTTTTTCTGGCAAACTAGAAGAGTTAGAGCAAAAATAGCGAAAATCTGTGATCACCTGTATTTCCCACTAAAAATTGATTTTCTAAGGATTTTTATATGGAAAACTTTAAATGCGTTTTTCTGGCAAACTAGAAGAGTTAGAGCAAAATAGCGAAAATCTGTGATCACCTGTATTTCCCACTAAAAATTGATTTTCTAAGGATTTTTATATGGAAAACTTTAAATGCGTTTTTCTGGCAAACTAGAAGAGTTAGAGCAAAAATAGCGAAAATCTGTGATCACCTGTATTTCCCACTAAAAATTGATTTTCTAAGGATTTTTATATGGAAAACTTTAAATGCGTTTTTCTGGCAAACTAGAAGAGTTAGAGCAAAAATAGCGAAAATCTGTGATCACCTGTATTTCCCACTAAAAATTGATTTTCTAAGGATTTTTATATGGAAAACTTTAAATGCGTTTTTCTGGCAAACTAGAAGAGTTAGAGCAAAAATAGCGAAAATCTGTGATCACCTGTATTTCCCACTAAAAATTGATTTTCTAAGGATTTTTATATGGAAAACTTTAAATGCGTTTTTCTGGCAAACTAGAAGAGTTAGAGCAAAAATAGCGAAAATCTGTGATCACCTGTATTTCCCACTAAAAATTGATTTTCTAAGGATTTTTATATGGAAAACTTTAAATGCGTTTTTCTGGCAAACTAGAAGAGTTAGAGCAAAAATAGCGAAAATCTGTGATCACCTGTATTTCCCACTAAAAATTGATTTTCTAAGGATTTTTATATGGAAAACTTTAAATGCGTTTTTCTGGCAAACTAGAAGAGTTAGAGCAAAAATAGCGAAAATCTGTGATCACCTGTATTTCCCACTAAAAATTGATTTTCTAAGGATTTTTATATGGAAAACTTTAAATGCGTTTTTCTGGCAAACTAGAAGAGTTAGAGCAAAAATAGCGAAAATCTGTGATCACCTGTATTTCCCACTAAAAATTGATTTTCTAAGGATTTTTATATGGAAAACTTTAAATGCGTTTTTCTGGCAAACTAGAAGAGTTAGAGCAAAAATAGCGAAAATCTGTGATCACCTGTATTTCCCACTAAAAATTGATTTTCTAAGGATTTTTATATGGAAAACTTTAAATGCGTTTTTCTGGCAAACTAGAAGAGTTAGAGCAAAAATAGCGAAAATCTGTGATCACCTGTATTTCCCACTAAAAATTGATTTTCTAAGGATTTTTATATGGAAAACTTTAAATGCGTTTTTCTGGCAAACTAGAAGAGTTAGAGCAAAAATAGCGAAAATCTGTGATCACCTGTATTTCCCACTAAAAATTGATTTTCTAAGGATTTTTATATGGAAAACTTTAAATGCGTTTTTCTGGCAAACTAGAAGAGTTAGAGCAAAAATAGCGAAAATCTGTGATCACCTGTATTTCCCACTAAAAATTGATTTTCTAAGGATTTTTATATGGAAAACTTTAAATGCGTTTTTCTGGCAAACTAGAAGAGTTAGAGCAAAAATAGCGAAAATCTGTGATCACCTGTATTTCCCACTAAAAATTGATTTTCTAAGGATTTTTATATGGAAAACTTTAAATGCGTTTTTCTGGCAAACTAGAAGAGTTAGAGCAAAAATAGCGAAAATCTGTGATCACCTGTATTTCCCACTAAAAATTGATTTTCTAAGGATTTTTATATGGAAAACTTTAAATGCGTTTTTCTGGCAAACTAGAAGAGTTAGAGCAAAAATAGCGAAAATCTGTGATCACCTGTATTTCCCACTAAAAATTGATTTTCTAAGGATTTTTATATGGAAAACTTTAAATGCGTTTTTCTGGCAAACTAGAAGAGTTAGAGCAAAAATAGCGAAAATCTGTGATCACCTGTATTTCCCACTAAAAATTGATTTTCTAAGGATTTTTATATGGAAAACTTTAAATGCGTTTTTCTGGCAAACTAGAAGAGTTAGAGCAAAAATAGCGAAAATCTGTGATCACCTGTATTTCCCACTAAAAATTGATTTTCTAAGGATTTTTATATGGAAAACTTT
>CAWVPA010000011.1:0-29999 GCA_963931875.1 Pollenia griseotomentosa | reverse complement strand
AGGAAAAGCTAGAACGAGGCGCCCTGATTTTGCCGATCGCAGGACTAAAGAGACACATTTTGGTGGGTAAATTCGCGCCTCAATTTACGCAAAGACGAAATTTTTAAAATTCTTAACTGTTTAACAACTGCACATACTAACATAGCGTTTACATTTGCCAGTACTGGCAAGACAGTAAGCATATACATATTAGTTGGCAAAACAATGCAAAAACAAAATAGCTGTAAAAGTGTTTATGTATTAGTGAAAAAGTTTGAATGAATTGCTACTGTCTTGCCAGTACTGGCAAATGTAAACGCTATGTAAGACAAGAGTTTGATGCAGTAATGAAAATAGGAGTGAATGAGATACAAAAATATAATTTATTAATATTTACAGAATTGAGAGAAAGTATTGGAAGAATAAGTTGTTGCAGTAATAGAGCATAAAAATAGCAATCGTTTGATATGAAAAAGTCAAAACCGTATTTTTTGAAGTTACGAGGTTGAGGAAGTAAGGCATCGATATGGTATATACTTTGAAGTGTAGATAGCCGTTTTCTGCTAATTTTAATGCTTCATAGGTCTAACTGAAACACTTTTCTAGATAAACGATAAGGTCAAGGCCCTTTCGATCCCATACCGTTTAATATGATAATATTTCCAACGGGCAAAAAGCTTCTATATACATACATACATATGTATAAAAGATCTACCACATAATATAGCTCAATTTTCACTTTGTTACAAAGCTTTAAAAGTTTTGCTTGTAATGCCCAATTTCCAGGATAGTAATTAAATCTTAATTAAGTTAATTTTCATAAAAACTTAAAACGAATTTAAATACAGATTGATTTTTTTAGTTTTATTTTAAAAGTCTTATTTAAGCAAGTTAAAGTATGGTAGCACTACTTAATACAAAAAAATATCATAAAAAAGTATAATTATTTACAAGGTGGTCTCATAAAACAGCTGATTGTTATTGCTTTGCCTCTTGTTGTTGTATTGTCGTGATATTGAGGCCACCTTGCTAAAATATTACAATAGAAACTTAAGTTGAAATTTAGTGTACCACGTCGGTGAATTAAGTTTGATTTAAGTATTTAGTGAAGAAGAGAATTTTGTATTTGAAACGATTTTTAACATAAATGTGTTTTAATATCAATCCTGAAAATTGGCTATAAGTGTACCACATCGGTGAATTAAGTTTGATTTATGTATTTAGTGAAGAAGAGAATCTTGTATTTAAAACGATTTTAAACATAAATGTGTTTTAATATCAATCCTGAAAATTGACCATTAGAGGTCTTTACAGTGCAGCCAGAAGATCAAGATTTTCTTGAAAGTCTTTTACATATACTATTTGTCAAAATTAACAAAAATTGAAAGTTGTGACGTAGGCTGCATTCAATTTTTGAGCAATTTACATTCAAGATGTCATCAAGAAAACAATTTATAAAGGCAAACGGAAAATTTGCTCACTAACCTTGAAATCAGCTGTTTTCTTGAACGTAAATTGAAGCACTCTCTAGAAAGAGAATTTTAAAGGTAAGTTCGTTTCAATTTTTAAAAGTATGAGTGTATTGGTAGAAAAGTGTGAGAGTATTAAAACTTGAAAGGCAAAACTTGATCGTGTAAGCCTCAAGTTATAAAAAAGATTAAAAGCTCTAGCTCAAAAAGTTTTTAGAATTTACGAAAATAAGTGTTAACTTTGTATAGGAGGTGCCACTTCAACTAAAAATTTCGAAAATAATATAAAGCCAAAACTTTAAAAATATCAGTCCAGCGGTTAATGAGCCCATATTTTTAAACTGTAGTGCGAATAAAAAAGTACTTTTGATACAAAATAATTTTGGATACTTTTTTCGCTTTTGGTTATATTATTTTTACATTTTGGTTACAAATTTTTTTGGTCGTGGCAACGCTGCTTACGATATGTTCAAAAGTCATATGTAAATAAATTTGTTATTTATGTTTATTTATTTATTTATAATACATATCTGTGGTATTTTGACAAAACATCTTAAGTCGAGATAAGGTAGCAAAAACGTTTTAAAAAAAAAGTAAACCAAAATTAAAGAAAAATTTCTTTTATAATACAAAATTTTAAAAACGTAAACCAAAATGGTTTTTGAGTAAAAATTTGTATGATTTACAAGATTTTTTTCAACTTTTTAAATTTGACTTAAGATGTTTTGTCAAAATGCCACAGATATGTACTGTATATATGTATGTAGATACAAAATTCTCCGGAATCGTCATAACTCAAATATATACATCTCAAAAAAATATAAACGTGTTTCAAGTTTTTGATTTGCTCGCGGAAACAGAAAAAATAACAACACAATAAATTGTTTTTTATGTGGCTTAAAATGTTGCGATAGTTTTAAAAAAATGTACGATCTCATTTAAAAATGCGATAAGAATGTATTATAATGACATCTCGATCGATGCTTCAGAAGCTGAAGAAGAATATTCATTCGATGAATTATTTAATTTATAAAATGAAATGTTATATAAATTTTATTGAAATACTATATAATAGCCATTTATAGGCAAAGTCCCTTTGATTTTTTGTTATGGTATGGTACCTTTTGTTTGAAAACTTTTTATGTGCAGATATTAAGACTGAAATATATTTCTTTTATAGTTTTAAGACTTTTTATGTTTAATAAATATTTTATTGTTATTTTTTAATCATTTTTTAGAAGTTTAGGATTTTTTTTAGCATTATTTTAAAGCCGATTTAGCTGTTAAATGTTTTGGATATGGCCACACTGGTAGTAAGTGAAGGAAAGGAAATAAAATTAGAAAATGCATTACATTCTGCTGGTGTCTAATAATTGTAAATTTTTCTGTACATACAATATACTTCATTGCTATGCAAAGGATAGCTAAGGTAAAATGTAACAAGAAAATACAATATAATAGTCTGATAGTGTATAAAAGTCATTCCTAAAAATTTAAGGAATAGAACTATTACAAAAAAAGCTTTATAAAATACAAAACTGAAATTTAGCTCATAGACAGAGCTGCCGTTTTTGGTTATTTCTAACCAAAATTGGTTATATTTTTTTTTCAATGTGGAGATGTGAATATTTTTTTCATTTTGGTTACTTTTTTCTAAAACAATAATAATTACGAACGAATATGTTTTTCTTGGTACAATTATTTACGAGCTCGAATTATTTGTACTGTGTACTACGATTTTTTCATTATTTGTTACCAATGAACGGAAGTTTTTAATAATCCCTTTCAAAACAGCAACCAAATAATTTTTTTAAGATTTTTGCTAAGAAAATATTGCCATTTGAAGTTTTAATTAATGGAGATTTTCAATTATTTTTTTTTTTTAATGAGCGCAGTTTTTCTTGATTTTAAGAGAAGTAAGTTAATTAGTACTTAAAGTAGGAAGTGCATAAAATCATCCGGAATCGATTTTAGAAAATTACTGAAAAATTACACAAAAGTCGTTTTAGTGTTTTTTAAAAACTTGAAAATAAGTTTAATGTTCTGAATTTAGGTTATTCCAGAAGTATATTTATATACATATTAGAAAATGCACGTAGGAATTTTAAAGATTTTTTAAAATTACATTGATTTATCAATATAATTTTAAAATGTATGAAATTTTTTTTTATGAAATGGCTGTAGGTTTAAAGAAATTTGAAATTTTACTGTTTATAACTTGTCGGAATGGATATTTATTTAATGTTTTTTAAGATAATTATTTGGTAAAAAAAACTTTTGACTGTCAGTCATATACTTTTGCCCCATTGAATGTACGTGGCGAAAGGCAGTAATATTTTACAATTATTTACAAAATATTTGATATATTAGAACAATTTTGAAAAATAAGAATTATAAATTTGAAATAAAATTTACACAAAAGAGAAAAAAGTTTTTATAATATTTTAGATATATGTATGTAAATTAGAAAATATTTACATAAAATGCATTTCGCATATCGCCAATCGTTTTAAATTTCGCCAAAATAATCGCCAAACGTAAATTTCCATCGACAAAAGGATTAGGAAATCGCCACATTTGACAGTCCTGCCAATAACAGCTAAAAAGCGGAAAACTATTATCCATTTTTGTTATTTATAACTGGCATATTAAAAAATATTAAATTTTTTTTTTTTATATATTCCTCTAACTCCCACTGGAGCATAGGGCGCCAAAAAATAAAAAATTTATAATTATTGTTTTACTATAAAGTGCAAATAACCTTTGTGTTACAATGTATTACAATGATTTTAATGATTTTCTCAATTAATAAAAAGCATTTTAAATTTGGTTATATTTTTTTACATTTGGTAACTTTTTCAAAAATTTTGGTTGTAAAAATTTAATTCGTTGTGGCAGCACTGCTCATAGAATAAATTCGAAAAAATAAAAAATGTTGAATACATATAATTTTTTATTTATTTATTATATTTTTGTCTTTTTAGTCCCGGTACTTTTTGTGAGAGGTGTCAGCCAGTTATGAGAAACTATTAAAACCAAATTAATATTCCTACAAATCGAGTGAAATTGAAGTCGTTGAATATTCTAAAAAGCAAATATATTTATATTAAAATAGTAGAATTTTTAAAGATATTAATTTTGATCGATTTTTTTTTATTTTAGTTAACGTGTCTTACAATATTTATAAGAACGCTACTCCAAGTGGAGCTTCTAGCAACTATTTATTTTTTGTTTCATCATCATCGTTTTCGGTTGGAGCGTAACATTGAAAGATAACAATGTTACGATATTTCGTTTTAAATCGGGCCATAAGTAGTCTGTCAGAGATTGGTTTGTATTCTAGCAAAGCTCTTTTCATGTTGTGTGTCAGCAGGATTCCGACGCCCTGAGTATGGCTGTTGTTGTTGCCGCTGTAAATGAAGTAGTGTCCAGATGCCGTACGGAGCTCACCATTGCCCTTCCATCTTACTTCTGAAAGTCCTAAGATACTAAGGTTATAGTTATCCATTGCTCGACACACTTGCGCAAGGCGGGATGATTCTGCTAGGGTCCTGACGTTCCATGTTCCGATTCTTGTCCTTATTCGATAGCCAATTGGTTGTGCCGTTAATTCCGATTCGTTTATTATTTGTGTAGTTTCGTTAATCCATGTTATTTAAGATGAGTGGTTGATTAGACCACAGCACCCGATCCTAGTGTTGGGGCTGCCAACAACCTCTAGGCAGGTAAGTCGTTTAAAACGACATAGTACATCAATTGAGTTTCAGTGATTCTTAATTTTGTTGTCACCTAATTACCTGAGACGCATCGGTATTAGCATGCCATTCAGGTTACTCAACTGAGCGCCTTCTCACTCTAGCTGCCGTCAGACGGGTATCTGAGCGACATTACCAGGGGGTACGTTGTTTAAGACCGGGGGTAGTGAGCTGCTTGGGAAATTCAGTATTCAGGGGGTGGGGTCTTTCATAGAGGTGCATTTCGATGCGGAAAGCTTTCTGTCTGCTATTCACTTGGGAATAGCAAGAGGCGATTCCTCTACTGAATTTCCCAATTTTGATCGATTAATTGACATAAATTGTTCAAGTTATTCGTTAATCGAAATTGGCTATTTAAATTATTCGATCAAATAATGGTGGAAAAATTCCTGGATACTTAGTTGCCAATGCAAAATGTTTTACAGTTATTGCCTGTCACAATGATAAAAAAAATACTTAGAACAATGTACAATAAGAAAAGGCAACAGGACAATTCATACAAACATCTGTGCATACATTTTAATTCTACCTAATGGTAGGTATATCATAACTTTTTACAAAATACCAAATGCGCACCTGTGTTTGCCTGCAAAAATGTATAAAGTCATTATAACAGGTAAAATTTACGTTAAATAAATTACCATAAAACGGTAAGGTTAACTCTTTGGGCTCGGTTATATAATTGAAGCATAAAAAAGTAAGCAATAAATTTAGTGCGAAACAATAAAAGAACCGAACCGTTAGTAATTTTGAATTTTGCAGCCTACCTCATTGCACTCCCAAGCGCTAAGAATTTCTAAGAATAAATGGCAACATCTGCAGGTCCTTAGATTTTTGAGTTAATATATGTATGTATTTCCTTTTTAATAGATTTAAATACAGTCGAACTTCCCTATAATGAATCTGTATGGGACCACAAAACTTCTTCATCACATAAAAAGTTTATAATACAAAAGAAATATTTTTTATTAGTTTATTTAAAATAATCTGTTTTTTTTTGTAAGGATTGCATTCTTCCAAGTGGATCTTTGTAAGTATGCGATGCAGAGTTCATTTGAAATAATTCGTTATATGGAGACAAATAGGTAGGTACATATGTATGAATATGAGTCAAATATTCAAATAGAATGAAAAAGATAGCTTTTTAAATCAATTCATAACTAGCTAAATTTAATGAAGTACAATTTTTAGTTTAAACCACTACTTATTAGTAATTAAAATCAATAAAAAATTATACATAATAGGTATACCTATCATAATATCTATAATAATATGTATAAATATTCGTGTGGTTATCATATATGTATATATTCTATTTTTCCGGTAATTTAACAAAAATATTTTATTATTTTAAATGTTTGTTTCACTTAATACTTATTTACATTTTTTGATGATACCCAGTTGGCCAAATGGTCATAGATGCAAATGTCGTCAACGATGTCCTCAGGACATTCTAAAATTTGTCGCCCATATAAAATTGATGAGGACAACTTAAGTAATAAAACATGTATTTTGTCGTGTATAAATCATATTTACGACTTTATATGAGACATTTTCCTTAATTTGTCTTCAACAAGGCTTTATTGAGGACAACGTAAGCGACCATTGCATGCAATATGTCCTGTTTCAAAACGCATTGGCGACAATATGCATGAAATTGTCGCTCATCATGTCCTAAATAAGGTGATATTCAAAACAAATTTATGAAAATGTCTCATAAACATGGGACTAGTTGTCAATATTTTTTTTTTTTTGTTTTTTTAAAAACGTTAACAAAAATGTTTTTTGAATGAAAATTCGTATGAATAAAGACAGTTCTTTCAACTTTTTACATTTGACTTAAGATGTTTTGTCAAAATGCAACAGATGCATATCTATCTATTTCTACACAAAACTCTACTGAAAAAGCGTATTGTCATTAACATATCGGCGACTAAATTGTGGATAGTATCTACAATACTGTCATCAACGACACAATTTAGGTAATGTCGCTTATAGAACATCAACGACGATATGAGAAAAAAGTCGTTTATGTAGTCGCCAATGACAACTTTCACCACATTGTCACCCATATGGTCGTTAACGACAATGTGCATGATAGTGTCGCTCAAATTGTCGTGTACGATTTTGGTGCCCTTTGTTCGAAAAAGTCGTCGACGATTTGCTCTGGCTGTCGCCAACATGTCGTCAGCGATTTACTATGGGTCTTGTACGCGTCGTCGACGTTGTCTCGAACACATGGCCAACTGGGTAGGTACGTCTTTTTATTTCTGAAAATTACAAATTAATATAACGTAACACACACAACTTCAAAAATGACAATAAATATAATATTTTTTCCTCAAAAATATATCGGTTATCGCATTTTGAGCTGAAATATTTAAAATTCTTTTAAATTTCAAATAATTAATATATTACAAAGTTTTATGCCTTGCATGTAAACTTATTAATGTGATGTTACATTATTCTGCATTTAAGATGACGATATGTGCAGTTCTTTTAATTTTTTTTTTCAATAATTGTTTCCTACAAAAAATCCAACAGACACTTTGGCTGTAGCTCGTTTCTGTATTTCTCGCATCGTAAAATTTCTTACATGAAGTGTGAAACAAAAAATTCCATCGTTTCTCGATTTATGAGATAAAAGTGTTTCTGTATTTGAATGCGAAAACAGACCAGTGTTGCCACCAACGAAATGGTAAATTACACATGGACCATGCCAAAATTACACATGAAAATACGAATTACACATGCTATCTTTTTACGCATGTCACAGAAACAAATTTTGATCAAAAGTGGAATTTAAACCATATAAAAATAATATTTTTATTTTACCATTTAAAAAATTAAAACAAAAATATATATTTGCAAAGTAGGAAAAAATTTGTCTAATAATATTCTGCCTTCAAATTACTATGAAGCTAAAAATTTTCAAAATGTAAGAGTGCATGTTGTCGCAAAAATATTCTTGAAACTCCTTAAGTTTTATCTTCCTAGCATTAATTTTAATAAAACAAGATCTAATATTACAAAGTTAATCTTCCAAATATGTTAAAAGGTTCAGACAGGCTTTTCGTCTTTTAGGAACTTAACTTCTGAATTATACTATCCAAACACAACATTAGTTGTATCTGATGCAAATCCAACTAGATTTTCAAAAAGGAATCCCTTTTTCTATAATTGTGCTTTTGAGAAGCTCAAACATTTTTTTTGCAGTCGATGATCCACTCTCTTTGAAATAAAAAAATGAATAATGTACCCAGAATGTTTCGTCGTTATAATAAGTTGTGGCAAAAGCTATCTAAATGCCAAATGGTTAGTAGTTAATGATCCAAACATTTTTAGTTCAGCTCTTTTAACGCTTCCATTCTTTTAATTAAATTTCTAAGTTTTGCCAATAATAAAACTTTTTACTTCTTGTGAAAAAATAATAACAAAAATCAGTGCAACACAACGTTAAAATATTTAATTACACATGAATTACACATGCAGTCAATTACACATGGGCTACACATGAAAAAGTATATTACACATGATATGTGTAATTACACGTGAGGTGGCAACACTGAAACAGACACAACAAATTCTGTTTATACTGGAATATTTCCAGTAATTAAGTGTCAAATAAAAGCGAAACGTCAACAAAAGAAATAAATATAATAAAAACAGGGCTGCCAGATTTGACGAGTTATCGTCATCTTGACGAAATAAGATGATTGTAAATATTTTTATATGTTTGTTTATTAGAAAAAAAGATATCTTTAGAAACAAGGCTGCTTAAATTTTTATATTTATCCCTATTGTGAAAATTGTCCTCGAAATTGTTTGTTTCTTCCCTAAAAAATGTATCGGCAAAAGCAAAATTCCGAGGGAAAGTAATGGACCGACTTGGCTTATTTTGAACATTTAATACTTCTTATATACATATACAAAATATGATTGATATTTGATATTCTTATCTTATATGTACACTTTTGTGCCAAAACCATTATTCCGGCAAGAAAGAAATTTGTTTGTCTCCCAATAAAAATATTTTCAAAATGGATAGCTCACTCGTTATTAAGTAGCTTTCTTCTATAAGAACTTCGATAACTACTTTTTCCTGGATGTATTAAGATATAAAAAAATGACTTACTTTTGAATTTGTTCTTTTTGGCACAACCCTTGTAAAATTCATTAGTTTTTCAGTAGAATTGTATGTGGTGCTTTTATGTGTTTCTGATTACTTAACATGTTATTTTGTAGGCGAAGATTTTACTGGGTCTTTAACCCGTTTATTTATGAACCAATTTTTTTAATTTTAACTACAAGGTATTCTACTAAGTCTATTTCAGGTAAAAAAGAAAAAGATTATAGGAATAGGTAAATTAAAGATTTATATCTCAATTATTAAATAATAATTATTAAATACCCATGAACTTTAACTATGTTTTTGTTTGATTATTTTTTAATAAAAGTCGAAACAAATTTGTTTAAAATTGATTTTAAATTGCACGATTTTTAAAACAAAAAAGACGATCTTTTTTATTTTTTTCTCAGGAAATTGACGATTTTGACACAAATTTATCTGGCAGCACTGATTAAAACCAAAACAAGAAAAGTCTAACAAAAATTTAAACTAACAAAATATAACAATTGTTTTTTGTTTATTTTCATCATATATGAATATTATGCATTTATCATTTATATTCCTTCTATTTTTTTATTTATTCAAAAAAAATAGTATATAAACATATTTTAAATTCAAAATATCTACATTTTGTTTTTCTCGCCACCAATTTCAAATGTGACTTATTTTGACAGTTCTTGAAAAAAACTTTTCACAAAATATTGTTATAGAAACACCTTTTCTCGCATCCTTCCAATAATTGCTGGAAAATTATTTAAATGACAGATAATTCTCGCAAAAAAAAGATACAGAAACACTTGTGTGAGAAAAACCATTTTTTGTTTCATTTTTCACTGTTTCTGTCCCGATTCACTGGTTTCAGTCGGAAAATTTTACGATGCGAGAAATACAGAAACGGGCTACTGGTTGCCTTTACCAAAAATATTTTACAAAAACAAATACACACACATGCTATCGTGTTGTCCAGCGGGAAAAATTGCCAGCGCTTTCACTTTTTAGGCCTTAAAGAAGGTTTACAGCTTTAGTTTTAATAAACTTTTACTTATTCCACTCTGCCTTATTTTAAAAGTTCTTTTAGAAGGGTTTTTATAAAATATTTTACAAATTTAAATTTTTTATTCTAAGATAAGGCCTATCGAAGTCGTTTTATTAGTAGTTATGTTGGAATGTGTACCAAGTTTAATTATTAATTTATTCACTTCGCATTATTAGCAAATACAATTACACTGGAACAAAGCTTTATTCTTAATTATTTTAAGAAGGCCTTTAAAGTAGATGCAAGAAGCCAGGGTTTTGGTCTCCAATAACACACTGTATAAATTAGAAAACTTTATATCGGCAAAAAGGCCTTCTATAAGGCCTCTTTACTACTTTATTTTCCCGCTGTTAATGGTTGCATTTTTTTCATTATGAGGAATTTGATTGTGAATTTTTTAAAATTTTTCATATCTGACAAATTCACTTACGAATTTTTTTGTTTGCTCATTTTTCATGAATGAGGAATTCAAATTAGTTTTTTTCCTCACCCTCATGAGGATGAAAAAGCCGTAAAAATATTAATTGATATGATATTTGATATTCTTATCTTATATGTACACTTTTGTGCCAAAACCATTATTCCGGCAAGAAAGAAATTTGTTTGTCTCCCAATAAAAATATTTTCAAAATGGATAGCTCACTCGTTATTAAGTAGCTTTCTTCTATAAGAACTTCGATAACTACTTTTTCCTGGATGTATTAAGATATAAAAAAATGACTTACTTTTGAATTTGTTCTTTTTGGCACAACCCTTGTAAAATTCATTAGTTTTTCAGTAGAATTGTATGTGGTGCTTTTATGTGTTTCTGATTACTTAACATGTTATTTTGTAGGCGAAGATTTTACTGGGTCTTTAACCCGTTTATTTATGAACCAATTTTTTTAATTTTAACTACAAGGTATTCTACTAAGTCTATTTCAGGTAAAAAAGAAAAAGATTATAGGAATAGGTAAATTAAAGATTTATATCTCAATTATTAAATAATAATTATTAAATACCCATGAACTTTAACTATGTTTTTGTTTGATTATTTTTTAATAAAAGTCGAAACAAATTTGTTTAAAATTGATTTTAAATTGCACGATTTTTAAAACAAAAAAGACGATCTTTTTTATTTTTTTCTCAGGAAATTGACGATTTTGACACAAATTTATCTGGCAGCACTGATTAAAACCAAAACAAGAAAAGTCTAACAAAAATTTAAACTAACAAAATATAACAATTGTTTTTTGTTTATTTTCATCATATATGAATATTATGCATTTATCATTTATATTCCTTCTATTTTTTTATTTATTCAAAAAAAATAGTATATAAACATATTTTAAATTCAAAATATCTACATTTTGTTTTTCTCGCCACCAATTTCAAATGTGACTTATTTTGACAGTTCTTGAAAAAAACTTTTCGCAAAATATTGTTATAGAAACACTTTTTCTCGCATCCTTCCAATAATTGCTGGAAAATTATTTAAATGACAGATAATTCTCGCAAAAAAAAGATACAGAAACACTTGTGTGAGAAAAACCATTTTTTGTTTCATTTTTCACTGTTTCTGTCCCGATTCACTGGTTTCAGTCGGAAAATTTTACGATGCGAGAAATACAGAAACGGGCTACTGGTTGCCTTTACCAAAAATATTTTACACAAACAAATACACACACATGCTATCGTGTTGTCCAGCGGGAAAAATTGCCAGCGCTTTCACTTTTTAGGCCTTAAAGAAGGTTTACAGCTTTAGTTTTAATAAACTTTTACTTATTCCACTCTGCCTTATTTTAAAAGTTCTTTTAGAAGGGTTTTTATAAAATATTTTACAAATTTAAATTTTTTATTCTAAGATAAGGCCTATCGAAGTCGTTTTATTAGTAGTTATGTTGGAATGTGTACCAAGTTTAATTATTAATTTATTCACTTCGCATTATTAGCAAATACAATTACACTGGAACAAAGCTTTATTCTTAATTATTTTAAGAAGGCCTTTAAAGTAGATGCAAGAAGCCAGGGTTTTGGTCTCCAATAACACACTGTATAAATTAGAAAACTTTATATCGGCAAAAAGGCCTTCTATAAGGCCTCTTTACTACTTTATTTTCCCGCTGTTAATGGTTGCATTTTTTTCATTATGAGGAATTTGATTGTGAATTTTTTAAAATTTTTCATATCTGACAAATTCACTTACGAATTTTTTTGTTTGCTCATTTTTCATGAATGAGGAATTCAAATTAGTTTTTTTCCTCACCCTCATGAGGATGAAAAAGCCGTAAAAATATTAATTTTTCACGCTCGCTCATGACTGAAAAATGAGTGAACGTTTCGGTACTCTGGGAAATAGGTTCATTAGTAGAAATTTTATTCACAATAGATTACTTGAAAATTCGCATTGTCTTGACTCATTAATATCGTCGGACTTATGTCATCTGATTTAACACGAAATAATAAGCAAATGTACCTACATATATATTAATATTTGATCTCTAGTTCAGGGCTGCCAGGTACTTTTTTCCTTGTCCCCAAAAATTTTAAAAAATATCTCAAAAAATCCCCAAATTCCCAAAAAACAAAACCTTAAAAAGTTCATATTTTTTGTTTGTTTTTTTTCTGACCAAATTTTAAATTTTTTTAAAAATAGTTAGAAAAATGTTAATAAGAAATCCCCAAATAAAAATGTTTAGTCTAAAAAATCATTTCATTTTGTTTGTAGCGACTGGTTTTGGCATGTTTTTTTAAGAAGCAGAACCGTATGCTTTTATTGAAGACGAATGAGCCAATTTATAAGAATTTGTAGCTAGTTCAATCGCCCAGCGGGAAAAAGAAGGAGTAGGAAGGCCTTCTAGAAGGCCTCTGTACCCCTTCTTTTGGATGTACAAGGCCTTCTTGCTCCATTCCATACTCATATCTTTTTTGCACACGTTGTCTTTGCGGAGAAGGCCTTCCACTCTCGCTTCTTCAGCAGGTACATAAGAAGGGTAACGGGACCAAAAAAAATTGATTTTGCTTGTGCAAAAAAACAATACAAAAAATGTTACTCCTTTTCTACTCCCTTCTAATAGAAGCGAGTGTGGAAAGTGTATCTTATCTTTTATACGAAAGAGCCCAGGCCTTCTATGAGGCCTTCTTTAGCAGTTAGCCAAGAATAGTAGTTGAATCAAAAAATCTTTTAAGCAGGCCTATAAAAAAGCCCGAAGTAAGAAGGTCTTCTGAGTTTTTCCGCTGGCGGTTTAAGCCATCCCTATAATCAGCAATAAAAATACATACATATATCCGGCATTTATTTATTTAGTACTTCGATGCATCATAACTACTAAAGACCGTTATACACTATCCCACAAAGTCTTTAGTAATTTACGAAAATGCAACTCTGTCATGATAAATTGTTATTGTTTTTTAAAAATGTTCAAAGAATAATTAGATCAGGGAAGCATTTTTGAAAAATACGTAAGACTTTGTGGGATAGTGTGTAACGGCCTTAACCAATAGCCTAGCATTTTCCCAATCTTTATTATATTGTTTTTCATATTTACTTATTTTTGGGGAATGCATACATATTTGCTTCAAAATTGTTTTAAAAAAATCAAAAATTGTATGTGTTGTCAACGGTTTTAGATTCTATTTTTAAATTCTTTTTTTTTAAAACTCACTCAAGAAAAATAACAAGTTTAAAAAGTACCTTTTACACACTTAACAAAAATGGTAATCTTTATTAGGACCCTATACACTATATAAGAGTAAGATAAAAATGTTGCTGCTTTTTTTTTATTTTATATACGAAGCGTTAATAATAAAAAATTGTAAAACCCCCAAAAAATCCCCGAAATTTTTTTTAAATCCCCCATCCCCATATGACTTTCTTTGTCCTTTTTGCTCACATGAAATCCCCAACTTTGGGGATAAATCCCCAAGTCTGACAGCCCTGCTCTTGTTTATTTTTAAAAATAGTTTAAACAACATGTCAAGCAATTAACTATTAATTTGTTGTTTAAAAAACCAAATAACTATGTGATTAATTGCTCAGCCTGAGTAGTTTAATTTGGACAGATATTTTTAATGTAAAAATGTACAAAATTAATCAGCCATGTTCCGAAAATCGCATTCGAGTGAAATTAAAATCGAACAAATTTTTTAAACTTCTCTGTGTTGGAAGTTCAAAAAATATTTCCTTTTTCATACCTCGTACTTCGAGCACCACTTATAGATATTAACCAGAACTACTTTTAAAACAACCATCGATTTTAAATTCCAGAACATTGGCCGTATATTTTAAAATGAATTATTCACCCCTGTCGGGAATAAAAATTCCTTGGGAGTTTTTTCCTTTTTCCCATTTTTACAGGAAAAAACTCCCAAGAAATTTTTATTCACGATAGGGGTGATTATATAATTTTCTAAATAAACTACTTAAAAAATGTGTTTTGAAGAATTATTGAAGATTTTTCAAATCTTGGCGCAGATTTTGCACATTTTTTGATAAAAAATTATGGTTTTTTGCTGATTTTGCCTCTAAAAGTTCTGTCAACACTGGTCGCCAAACAATTTCGAAAATCGCCACCAGCGTTGCCACAACCAAAAAAAGTTGTAACCAAAATGTTAAAATAAAGTAACCAAAAGCAAAAAAAAGCAACCAAAATTTTTATTATCAAATGTACATACTATTTTATCCGCACTTCAGTGTTGAAAAATTCAGTACTTTGGTACTTTTTTCAGTACTTTTTTATATTCAAAATACCGCAGTACCCCCGCGTTGTTTTTAGTACTTTTTTATCCATTGAACTTTTAAACTCTTAAGGTCGATTCACCCATGCGTTCCGAACAATATTTTTGACCGGACAATAATTTTTTTACAGAGAGTGTTCTGCAGAACGATTCACCCATCTCGGAAAATTTGGCCGGACAAACAAAGCTACCATATGGTTTACAGATGTAAACGATTATACAAAGTGGCAGCACAGTTAGCAAACTTTTAGTTTTTTTTTAAAAAAGTGTGTTAAAGAAAATCGACGAAAGAAGAAAATTAATTTTATTATTTTTAATTGAATTGCATAAAACCCATTTACTAGCAAAAAAAATTTATCAAAAAATGTGGAAAGTGAAAAGAATAGCAGTAAGAAAAACATTACAGAAAAGAAGAACAAACGGTGTTTTCCACACACTTGTTCCTGAGATGCGCCTTCATGACGTGGAATCGTTTATAAATTTTCACCGTATGGACCCCAATACGTTCAATGAAATCCTTGCAATTTTAGGGCCTGATTTGCTGGTATACCTTTTCGTAAACAAAAGCATATTACGCCGGCAGAAAAGTTGTTCATAACATTAAGGTAAAGCTGCTTCGTAGCTTCTTCGCAGACTTTTTCATAATATTTGACATTTACTTCCTACAATAATTGCTAAACATTATGTTAAAAAATATTAAAATTTACCATTTAAAATTTAGTTACGATCAATTCCAATAGATTTTTTTATTTCCGTCCATATATTTTGTTTAAGGAAAGTATTTTTATATGAACGATTGTCCATATCATAAATACATTCTCTTCCTGGTTTTTTTTATTTCTTCAATTAGTTTCAGGGCAATATTTTCTTTAACATCCATCTTTTGTTTAATTATTCAGCACAAAACGAAAAATGTAATATGTGGCAGCTCAATTCAACTTTTATGTACAAATTGAAAAAGTGGCATCTCAGTTCATTTTGTTCGGCACAAGAATTAAAATTAAACCAATTCAAGGAAAAACGTGCCGAACAAAATCTTTGCTCTCTCTCTCTCAAAAGTAAAACTTCAAACTAAAAATAAAAAAAAATTTGTCCGGACAAAAATTTTGTTCGGAACGCATGGGTGAATCGAGTTTTACGGCCAATTTTACCAAGTTCGGTTATAATTAACTACCGGTTATAGCTGTCAAAACATATTGGTAACTGGAACTTTAATTGAAAGTTAGTTTTAACCGAACTTGGTGAAATTGGCCGTTAACTTTTTAACTGTGATATGGCCATTTCGATAGCAGGCTTTGGTCATCATGTGTTTATTGCAAAATTTATGTTGTTGTATTTTAAAAATAATTAACGACGTTAATATTGAAATGCAAAGCGTGGATGCCAGGGTTCATATCATGCTTTGCAGAATGGGATATTTGTTCTTACAAGTGGCAAGAAAATTTATAAAAAGGGATGCATTGGATAATATTGTTACGTTACTGCCTTTCAATAACGTTTTGGTTTATTTCCTTTACAGTGTTGAAAAATTCAGTACTTTGGTACTATTTTCAGTACTTTTTTATATTAAAAATACCGCAGTACCCCCGCGTTGTTTTCAGTACTTTTTTATCCTTTGAGCTTTTTAACTGTAATGTGATCACTTCGATAGCAGGCTTTATCTGTCATGTGTTTGTTGCAAAATGTATGTTGTATTTTAACAATAATTAACGACGTTAATATTGAAGTGCAAAGCGTGGACGCCAGAATTCATACTTTGCTTTCCAGAATGGGATATTTGTCTTACAACTGGCAAGAAAATTTATAAAAAGGGATGCATAGGATAATATGGTAGCGGAAAATTTAAATGAAAACCATATTTATAGAAACATGCAATGTTAAGCAATTGGTTTATAAAGTAAAAGAAACTTCGAAATCGTTTTAATCGACAATTTGCGAAACATTAAGAACTAAACTTTGTTTTGAACATAAAACCTTAAAAGTAATAATCAGCTTCACTCCAGAAAATATTGTTTTCGAAAAAACCATTGGCATAATACTGATGCTTTTAATGTTATTTACAAACGATAAAGAAAACTATAATAATAAAATAGTTCTCAATTCCGTGTTTTAGCGGATCTTTCAGCAATTAAGCATTTCAGAACTGAATATATTTAAATTTCTTGGAAAAATATAGCCAAAATTAAGAACGAAACTAATGTTTGCTGACATTTCACATATTGCTTTTGGTATTTTATCGACACCACATTTCTGAGAATCAATTGAACGCACAATTTCAAATGCAAAATGATGAAAAAGCAAAGGAAGAAATCGTTTACACGTAGAAACTGTTGCCAGTTTGATAAAAACTAAAGATCTATAAAAATCAACTGGTAGTTGTAGTTTTTTTTTAACATTAACAGCCAGGCCCACGATGTCACACGTTAACGTTCGCATAGAAAATTACATTTAAAACAAAAACAAATTTTAGAAATTATTTTTGTTTTAAATGTAATTTTCTATGCGAACGTTAACGTGTGACATCGTGGCCCTGGATGTAATGTTTTAAATGGGTTTGTGAAATTCAAAGGGAACACAATATATTGGCAAGAGTCGAAATCAGAAAAGAAGTGCAATATACTGTGTGTTGAAGTGGAGAACTAATGTAGGAAGCCTTGGATATTGGAATTACAAATAAATCTCCGAGTCAGGGCTTCCAGATAAATTTGCGAGGAAATCGTCAATTTCCTGAGAAAAAATAGAAAAATCGTCTTTCACGTTTCGAAAAATCGTCAAAAAAAATCGCACAACTTAAAATTTAGTTTTTTGAACAGTTTTTGTTTGATTTTTTTTATAAAAAAGCATTCAAACAAAAACATAATTACTTTATTCCCAGCTAGCATTTTCAATTGTGTAAGAGATATTTGGAGTCTCATACAAAGCGTCTTTGATCGTCGATGCCGCATTTTTTAATCGTGGAAGATTCCTCACATGGGAAAACTGCAACACGACTGAGATTAATCCGTAGCACAGTGAAAGACGCTTCTTCAACCGTTGTGGGAATCGTTTAAGATGTGGGTAAAGATTATCTAACGAGTCTTTCATGTCAAGAATCGTTTCCCAGTAAAAAATGGAGCTTACAGCAGTTTTGTAAGGGAGAGAAGCACAATACCCCCTTACAAAACCTGCTTACAAGAGGCATGATTTTTATATGGCGAATTCCCACTTGGAAGCACTTTGATAACTGATTGCGTTATGAAACAAATTAAATTTCTATGTTCGGTAATATTTCAAAAATGATCGTAAACACATTTTAAAATCATTGCAATACAACCTGCTTCGATGTAAGGGAATAACAAAAGCACATAAAACATTGTTCGTATAAGGGATAATGCGAAGTTATTCAATCATTAAATTAAAAATTCACTTTAATGGTATTCGCTTATCTGCTGCTTCTTAGTAGTGTGTAATAGCCAGCGCATATATCAGCGCTCATGTAGTTTTCGTGCTTCCCGAAACATAAACATTTTTGACTGGGATGAGACTCTTGTAGATATTATCTCACAACTCGTGAAATGTTCGCCGTATAATTGTTGAAAATATGATTTATACAGAGAGTCGTAAAAGATTTATTCGCTGATGGTTTGACGAAAGATAAACAAAGTGTAACATTGTTGTTTTTATACTCTGAAAATATTAATTTTAAGATTTTCTTAAGACTAGCATATTATGGCCGTACCTAAACAAAAGCGCCACGCGTTTTCTAGTTTTTGAATAGAGCGGTCTCAACGCTTTGCAATTGGAAAAACCGATTTTCAAAGCTCGTTTAATAGTGCATTTTTGCGCTATTGTTACTTAATAAAGGAAATTTAGCTATTTTTTGATCAATCTAGCGTTTTTATCTCTATTTTTATTTATAATTTGTGGGTTTTATTACACAAGAAAGCTATCCCTACTGTTTTTTACACAACGTTGACGCTCTTGCTTAGGTATGGCATATCAGCGTAAAAGCTAATCGAAAGAAAACGTTCCGGCTTCCGCTCTTGTTAAGGTACGGCTGTTAAACATTCCAAGATTTAAAAACGAACGTGTCAGAAAATTTAATGTTTTATTCAGACTGGAGACTGAAAAAAATCGTCACTTTTAAGAAAAAAATCAGCAAATCGGCACTTCGCTAATTCCGGAACAAAAAATCGTCAAAATGACGATAAATCGTCAATTCTGGCAGCCCTGCTCCGAGTGATGAATTAATGCAATAAAATTAATCAATTAATTTTGTTGTATCCATAAACGCAAACCCCAATTGGAATATTAAGGTTTTACGCAGAATGCACTAATAAAGTGACCTCACAAGCACAGCTGTTTGCAGTGATTTTCTTCGTGTGTGACGTTGGTCGTCATTTTTTTTGTTTATTTACTTTTTTTAAAAAGGCATTTTGACATTTGCCGTCTCAATTCTAGCAACAAAATGCCTGTTGTTTTTTCTATTGTTTCATTGTTGTAGTACTGAGGTCACTTTGTTAATACATTTTGGTTTTACGAAGACAAATGAAATAAAAACAAATATTTTAGAATTTGGAAAAAAAGGAATTTTATTAAATTATTTCACGTACCTTATTGTATCGCAGCTAAACAAGTAGCGAGCATTAAAAAATATCGGTAAACCGGAAACAAAATCTTTTGACAATTTAGGTGGTTGACATTAGGATTTAGGCACTATACGGGAAAGAGAAAGAACTATTTTGATAACTTTCAGCTTATATATATATTTTTTCAAAAGAAGGGAAAACTTGGCTCATCTCATTTATTAATGCAAAAGGCACAATAGTGCATTTTGGCATTACCACTGTAAAATGTGTTTGCATCAACGTATATGTTGTTTTACTTTGAAGGTTATGTTTTTTTTTTTCATAAAAGTTGCGCCATATTTGAATTGAAACCATTGTGCCACTTAATGAATAATATATGGCCATATAGAAATAATATGACGAATAACATATACAATAATATTGTTAATGGATGGGGCGCTTGACGTTTATGTATAACAGAAATATTATTTACATGTGTACCTATAAATACTAAATTTGCTATTAAATACTTAATTCCAATAAAATATTTTTTGTTCCTTTTACATATTTTCATAAAAAATTTAAAAAAGTACCGTTTAGTAGGAAAAATACTCTTTTTGGTGAAGTTCAGTACCATTTCAAAATTTCAATTTTGCAACACTGGGACATAAACAAGTATGCCTGTATTCATAAAAAATTTTTAAATTTAATAAAGGTTTAAACAACAAATTTACTATGAAAATTGTCCTTAATAAACGTTTGTTAAATTTAATAATCGTTTGTGAATACGGGGGGTAGTTTTTAGCCATATAAACAAAAAGAAAAAGTAAAAAAACTAAACATTTTAAATTTGAGAAAGGTTTTTGTAGCGAAAATAAGCCGCTGAGAGTTGTTTGAAAATCGCTAGATTTCCCGCTAAAACGTATTTTTTCCCGCGATTGACATTTCAAAAACGCTAGATTTAGCGGGAAAATCTCTAAATTGGCAACAGTGCAAATACCACACACAATTTTTAAGAGTCAAAAAAGCGGAGCGGGTAAATCCCCTTCCAAAACAAAAATTGGTTATTTTTGTGTGGACAAAAAGTAACCAATATGGAAAAAAAAGTACACATTGGAAAAAAAAGTAACCAAAACGGCAACGCTGATCGCCACACCAGAAATCAGTGTGGCCATATCCAAAAATATTTTACAGCTAAATCGGCTTTAAAATAATGCTAAAAAATGCTAACAAAAATCTTAAACTTGCAAAAAATAATGCTAAAATTTAAATTGTATTATTTTTTTTTATTTTAGTTAATATACCTTTATATGGGCATTTCCTAGGGTCACGAACGTACGTTCGTACGTTTTTGCTATACAAATAATATAGAAAACAAAACTTTTCCTAGTTATAAACATAAACATGTGGTCACGAACGTACGCAAAATAGAATTCTACTTTGGCTGACAGTAGTGAAATGTAAAAATCTGCGTAATGGAACGGAATATTCAAAAGTGATTAGCTTATTTTAAAAGTGTATTAATGTAGGTCTCTATCCAGTATTTACACAATAAAATATCTCTATTGGCTTTTGTTTAATTGGCAAACGTGTCTTAAACGTCAGATTATTTCGAATTTTAATTTTCAAGAGATTTATACAACTAAAAACCTATTTTAACTTCCGCGTTGCTAAATGGCAAAACCTAGGGATGAAACGATACCTCTAAGGTATCGATACTTTTACTCGTTGTGGTATCGCTCGTAAAGCATCGATACCTACTTAGTATCGGGAAAAAAGTATCGATACTTACTTGTATCGGAACTTACTTGTATCGGTTCGAATGATGAATAATACATACAATACAAGCATTTATAAATGATCATGCTTTTGCAGATAAGGTAGTTTAGTACTAAACACTTCAATTAGCACTCCGACAATGTCAGTCACTATCAGTGATGTCAACTTTTTGAGAGCAAAAAGCACTTTAAAATTTAAAAAGGCACTATTTCGAACAAACAAAAGCGTAAAAAGCACTAAACTATTTTCACAATTTAATTAAACACAAAAAAAGTTGCATTCGGCTGTGCCGAATATTATATACCTCCGAAATTTAAAAAAAGGCTACGGCGTTGATGGGTGACCGTTTTTATTTAAAATTAAATAATAAAAAAATTACATTTTTATATAAATCATTTGGATTATCATCAAATGAGTTTGAATTGGCCATAAAACAGTTTTAAAGTAACAAAGTGCGAGCTCGATTTTCGTAGCTCGAAAAAATCTAGCCTGTTGCAATTACCGAAAATTTGCAATGACCGACCATTGTTTATAAAACTTAATGACAGCCTTCTGATACTTAGTCAAACCTTTTTGTAATAGCACTAGAGGAATAGGTGCACAACAGGCGGTTATTTGGAGACGAGTGTCGTGCGTTTAAAAACTAAATCGCATGAAAAATGCCAGGTTACACAACGCTCGTTATAAAAGCATTATCTGTCAGCTATTTTTAATTAACACTTTGCTTATACCAAGTTACTGCTCTTTTTTTTGCTTCAATACGTTTTTTCTACATAACTCAAAATCGTTGTTTATTTTTCCATTCACAATTCCTAATATTTACCAAGCCATTTTCTATTTTGGAAACAGTGTCTACATCTTTAAAAAAATGTTTACCGCAAACAAATACATCGTTTTATTACGATTACTAAATATGTTGTCAACCTTAAAAAGTGAAAAGTTTTTTAAAATTTCCAAATTGCTAGGAAGCTTAGCTCAAACCTCGTAAATAAAGTTTTTGGTAAAACGAATGCAACTTTCTTTTATCACTTTTTTATCATTTGAAATCTAAAAATCTTTACAGGCCTTCTCAAAATTGTACCTCAAATAGCAAATCCCATCTAAATCATCCTCTATATAATCGAAGTTTTAAAAAATGGTAGAAAAAAAAATTGTAAAAAGCCTTTAGACTAATGAACAATTGAAAAAACACCAAGTTAGTGCTTTTTCTTTGTTTTGCACTATGGATAAAATTTTGGCGTTTTGAGGCATCAAAATGCACCATAAATAATGCCAAAAGCTCTAAGTTGGCATCACTGGTCACTATATAATTTTAATGTATATATATAGTTTAATTTTTGAAAATAATAAATGTAATTATTTTTAACTTTATAATTAATGAATAAGTTTAATAAAAGGGGATTTAAATTTTGGAATGGGAATTTTTGAGTACTTACAAATTTGGGACATGAGCCAAAAGTTTTCCTTCAACACTGATTTAAGAAAAGTTTGTAATTTTTTTTAATATAGTCAAGGAGTATATTTTTGTCTGAAAATTAATATTTTTTTAAAAAATAAAAGATCAATAGTACGTATTTCAAATTATTTTTACTATAACAAAAGAAAAACAAAAGAATCTTAGATAATAATTCAATAAAATAAACCGTTTTTCAGGTTTATAAAACATAACAAAAAAAAAAGGGTGAGATCTTGTAGTATACTATGTTACTAAAATTATCATAAGTAAACAAAAGCTAAGGAAATAACCAGATATGTGATGTAAAACTATTGTAAAAACAAAACGATTAAATCGCTTTCAATATCTTTAAAAGCACTTTTTCCATCTTTTCTAGTGTAATGTAGCCAAACACTAGATTTTGGTGGTCCCATTTTAAATAAATTTTACTTTGCACCTTTTTATTTTTAAAGATTTTATAATTTTTTTTACTATTAAAAAACACTGCTTCAGTTTAAAAATAATTTCAATGCTAAAGTGAAGCGATTACTTTTGACCGATACCGAGTATTTTTTTACCGATACTACTTGGTATTCGGTGTCTAAGTATCGATTACAAAAATAGTTGGTACTTGTATAAAAGTATCGAATATATACTTGTATTTACTCGTATCGTTTCATCCCTAGCAAAACCCAGAACTTTATTGCAAAAGAAGCTAATTCACTGAATGGATTTTCATTTAAAGCACTTTTATATCCATATACATTTATCCAGAAATCAACTGTTGAGTTCTTATTGAACAATTCATATGAATTTAGTTTCTGCCACTGATGTTCCAAAGTTGTAATTTCTTCTACAGTGAAATCTATTATTTCTTCATTAAAATGTTCGCTTAAGTTGCATTTATTAGCTTTTAAACTGTTTTCTACACAATAAAAGTTAGCATTTGTTAAATTATTGAAACTTTTTGGCAATCGTTGTCTAAGTTGACATATTAATTGAGCTATAAAATCTCGGCATGTAATTCGTATTTGTTTTTCTATTTCAAAAGTTATGGTATCACTTTTCGTTTCCAAAAATTTTTCAAAATCGTGATTGGAAAAAATCAGCTTAACATGAATTTAATGGATCAAACTGATCAAATTTTAAAACAATTTGATATGAAAGATATTTTAAAAGATTGTACAGTTTCTATAGCAAAAGAGTAGGGTTTTGTATGTGCATTCAACAAAATAGTGTGGTAGATTTTCAAAAAAATATTACTTGAATATTCTTAAATTAAATAATGCTAAAAAATGCTAAATATTTAGTTGAAAAATGCTAACTGCTAAATGAAAAATTTGCAGCAAAATCAGACAAAAAAATGCTAAATCTAGCTTCAAAAATGCCAAAATGGCCACGCTGCCAGAAATTTCAAATCTACAGCTAAGTTCAAGGCGAATTTACTTCAGGTGGTGTCGAAAAGACAGCCGGTTATTTTTTTTGGTCATGCCATTTATGTCAAAAGTTTTGTTTACATGTGCTTTTTAAAATTGTGTTTTTAAATAAACATTTTGTTTAAGAACTTATTAATGAAAAAATTAAACAATAAAGAGATGATTAAAGAAACTATAGATAAAAATTAAATACAAATCGTTTTTACATCACAAAAAATAATTTTTACCGTCATCACTATATCTTAATGGTATTTTTATGTTTATGTTCAGTTTTAATATTAAAATGCATAAACTGGACGCAGAAAAAAACGGTTTAGATTATTTTTAATACAAGATCCAATTCAACCGAATTTGCAATTTAATGCTCACAAAATTCTCACAAGTTTATGTTATAAAAACTGTGTTTTTCTTAATTTAAAAAAAAAATTTAATTTTTTTTATATTTTTACTCAAATATTTTTATTAATTTTTAGTCTAGTGATGCCACATAAATTTTTTCTTCGATCCCAAATTTAAAATAAAAATTCCTTATAATATCCCCTTAAAAAATAAAAAGCCCACAAATACATTATTTTTAAGAAACTATTTAGTTTTAAAGTAATATATTAGTGGGGATTAATAATTATCTTATAAATTTGTCATTTAAATTTATATAAGTAGGTATAGGTAAGTAAACTAAAACAATAATGTCATTTTACCAATTTTCAATTTAATAATTATCTTTAAAATTTTGACCAAAAATGTACGTTTTTAAGGGAGAGGGAAAGTTGATCATTCAGTTAATCTTAAATATTATTAATACATTTTTAGTTTCTTGTATGACTACTGGTTAATATTTAAAACTTAAAGCATCATGTACATATAAGGAAACATTCATCTAGCATTAATGGAGTACCAGCCTGAAAATTCCCGTTTAACCATTCAATATCGTTTACGAACATTTTAAGCTTTGACATTTCAAATACGGAGAATTAGGGTTATAATAACGACCCCACAAATACATCCATTGAATGCGTTAAATATCCATTGGCTAAACCATTATATTGGTGGACATACGTTTGAAAGTATTTTTACTTATTAGAGTATTAACAGGTCAACCTAAACAAAAGGAGAAAATGTTTTTTATATAAGAAAAATTCTGCTGCTGACACATTTTAAATAAAAAACTATATTGCGTTCAGTAAATCCGATTTTTCAGCCGTCCGAAATTGAATTTGCTCTTAATTTGTTTATCTTTTATAAATAAATTGTATTAATGTAAGTTTTGTACATGAAAACTCTTACAGATCTTATATATGTTGGACTGTAAAAGAAACAAAACGATCAATAATTTTCCCAAAAAGAAAAATATGTAGTTTATTTTTACATTCTCAATTAAAATCCGAAATAAATTTTTGTTATCTAATTTGAGATTAGAACCCCAAATCTGGTAGCCCTGCTTTAGTCAACTGTTTTATACAAGGCGAATTCATATATATATTAATTCGCCTTGTTTTTGACATTACATGACCGAAAAATAAAAACAAAATACATGTTGTTTTTTGTGTTGTTGACTTGTTGTAGCAGTGTTGCCGTTAGGATACGAAAGATACATTTTTCGTATCTTTTGACTACTTCTGGTATCATGTATAATCCTGACATTTTTCGTATCTTTTGAATCTGTACGCAAAATGTACAGAAACAAAACATTCGAGAATTTTTAGCCAACTAAAACTTATTAAGACTGATCATCGTAACCGACTCAATACTAATACAATAGCAGGCAAGGCGCATTGACTAGAAGGTGGTTCAACTCTACAACAACACTGCTTCTGTGGTCGGATTTTTAAAAATATTGCTTGTAAAAAAGGTTAGTTTACATAAAAAATTTGTTTGCATACACACTTTGACAAGTCGACCACCGAAAAAAAAACACCATATGTTGATTTGACCCCACCTGCTAGTGAATTCGCCTTGATATCAGCTTTAATAATGGTGAAAGAAAACATTAGGGGTTGCAACATACGATCCATTTAGGTGGATTTAGATGATTACTTTTTTATTTTCAGGAAATTTGTTTGAACGTTGCTATAATCGCCTTAGTATAAACGCCTTAACTCGTATATTAATTTTTAAAAATTCTGGTTCAAATCCCGGCCACGGTCAAGAATGAAAGATTATCAATAACAATTTTAATTAATTTTCATGTTGTAAAATTCCTTTCTTCATAAAAATAATTTAATGAAAATTAAATTTAATGAACTTAAGCCTAATTAAAAATATTAAAAACTTGGATTAAAAACCATAAATAGTTCAACAAAATAACCACACTACTAATTAATTCTGTTTTGATAACATTCAAAGATAATTACATATAATAAATTTTAAAGTTTGCTTACTGTATTTTAAAAAATTATATATGTACCTTATATTTATGACTTAAATAAATATAAAAATGAATTTATACGAATTTTCATTTTCTTTACAATATTCATTTTAATATGAAATAAAAATGTTATCTTAATAAATGTCAAACGTTAAAAATGGAGTCAAATTTTTTTCAAAACGTATCTTTTTGGGAAAAAGGGTATCTTTTTGGAAACTAAAATGTATCGTTCTCGAAATTTCACTGGCAACACTGTGTTGTAGTCTCGCCGCCACCTGAAGTTAATTCGCCTTGGCCAAGGTATATTTACACAAGGTAAACTCGTTGGCCCATATGTTTGTCAGCTGTTTACCCTTAGTTGGAGCCAAAACGTCAAATTGCGTGTATATGCAGGGATGCCAACTTAGCTATTTTGGGGCTAAATTTGGCTCTTTTCAATTACTTCTGACACGTAATTTTTCTCGATAGCTCTTTTTTTAAAAAAGAGCTAACACCGGCTCTTTTCAAACGTGATATTGGTACGTTTGACACTTTTTGCATACATCTGTTAATACTCCCGTTTTTACCTTCTTGTTTCGGCTTTGGTTCATTTATATATGTGTACCATACTCTAATGCTGAGGTGGAAAGAGCATTCAGTGCTATGAATTTTTTTAAGAATAAAATTAGAAACCGTATGGCTTTGAATACTGTAAACAGTTTAATTCATATAAAATATGGCTTACGAAGCAGTAGCGCATGCTGTTCAAGCTACGATATGCCAGCAAGCGTGTTTGTAAAAATAAATTCAATTGAAACGTATAAAAAGTCAAAATATTACATTAAAACAAACATATGGCCAGAAGAAAATTTAACACTTTTTGAAAATTACTGTTCATATTTGTGTACAATTTTTAGTACAGTACTTTTCGTTTATAGTCACAACGCTTATAGTCACATTAGCGATATAGTCCATTTTATCTGGTTATTTTGCCGCTATAAGTTAATTTAATATAAATTATTAACGTTATAGTCCATTTAGCGATATAAGCACATTTGCCATATATGCCATCTATCAACAGTCATCAAATGGAAAAGTAAAGCAAATTAATGGCGTTATAGTCACATTAGCAATATTTACTAAGTTCTATTTAGTTTTCGAAACCACAACTCATCCAAAGAAAAAAAGAATTAAATTGTTTAATTTTTGTCATCAAGGCTCTACTAGTAAAAAATTAGTTTATGCCTTTGGTATCAGTTATGAAATATCTTGGTATTATTTTAGCTATTTTTTATACATTATGCAACTCTGTTGCAAAACCATAAGCCTGATGTCGGTGCAATTTATATAATTTTTTTTATTTTCTATATTCACATAACTTGATTACATTCGAATTCAGTTATATGCCTCATAGTGGCATATATGTGAATTAGCCTTATAGTCACATTAGCGATATAGTCCACGTTTTGTCTGCAACTAAAGGATGTGACTATAAGCGAAAAGTACTGTAGTAATTTTATTAAACATTAATATGTACATTTATTTTTTTTAATATATGTAAACGAGTTTGAAGAACAAAAATGAATAATTAATGGATTTAAAACAGAACAATCTTTGATTTTAAAATTTAGCACTTTTTAGCTCTTTTTGACTGCTCGGTCGGCACGTATTGCCATTGAATAGTTGGCATCTCTGTGTATATGAGCCAAAATTTGTACATGTGTGCGTTAAATTGTTTTTGTTTTATATGAAGACAATTTTGACAAATTGGCTCCATTTATAGAGCAGCATGTCTACACTCCCAAACATAGTTGCCAATTTAGCGCCTTTGGCGCTAGATTTAGCGCTTTTTACCTGTCGAAAAGGCGCATATTTTTTCCTTAGCGCTTTTTTTAAAAAGAGCGCTAAATTAGCGCTTTTATTGATACCCAACATTTTTGTACTTTTATTTGCATACATTAAAATCAAGACACATTAAACCAAAATTTGTTTCCGTTTATTAAATACTTTACTCTGAAATGCATACTATACAAGGAAAGAACTTTTCCTTGTTCCATTTCGTTTCTTAAAACAAGAAAATCCAAAAGTAATTTCTTGATTCTAACTTATTTTGTTCGTATATAGAAAAATTTTCTTAAATAAAGAAACATTTTCTCATAGTTAAAAAAATTCACGTTTTTGGTATATGATCAAAAATTTCTTAAAACAAGAAATAAGCTACTTTTTCTTAAACAAGAAAAAGTAGCTTATTTTTATTAAAAACAATAAAGATATTTCTGAAATCAAGCGGCATTTATTTAATATTAGTCTGATTTTCTTGATTTTTTAATAGAATCGAATTTCTTGCATCAAAAAACAAATGCAAGTGATTTTTTAAAATTTTTCAGAAAATGCGCAAGAACATTTGTTTTTTTTTCAATTAATTTTTATTTGGATCGACATGGTAACAAATCAGTCAAAAGTTTCTTATTTTTATATTAAGTTTTCTTAAACTGACTAGTGCAACACGTTTTTATGAACAAATTCAGGCTTTTTTTAAAAAGCAACGAAAACTTGATTTAAGTAACTAAAGAATTAAAATGGATTTTTTTTTAGTTGTATTTAAGTAAATTTTAGTTCGCTTTGGCAACACATGTTTACAATAAGAAATTTTTGGCTTGGACGAGAATGGTGCAAGACTTTCTTGGTTCAAGTCATATTTTCTGGTGATTTAGTAAATAATTTTTTCCGTGTATATTTGAAATTATATTACTTTACTTTTTCTGAAAAAACAAAAAAAAAACAAAATCGGGGTAGAGAACTTGATTTAATTGACTTTACCGTGCTGAATCGAAATAGTTCATTCAATCACGTCTAGTTAACATTTTGTTTACTGATCTTCATGATTTCATGTCATATTTTATTCATAATAAACCTGCATTTCGCAGGTTCGCATAAAATAACTAGACATGATAGAAAAAACTGAAAACGGATTTGAATTTAACGCTGTAATATCTTTGTATTTACTATATTTTTAATTATAACGATTTTTTTGAGAGCCAGTGTAAATAATAAAACTTGGTTCTAAAACATTTCATAAAGTTTAAATATTATTTAGCGCTTTTTGATTGGGGGCACGGCGCTTTTTGATTAAAAATAGTTCACAACCCTGCTCCCAAATGAGTTTACCTTGTGTAAATATACCTTGGCCTTGGCTAAGTTTTTGAATTTATGAAATTTATTATAAATGTCGGGACGGCGCGAACGCCATTCCCGGCTACCAAAAATTACACGCACGAGTTATTCGCATAAGGAATAATCGCGGAGGTCAACTCAGCCGAAAGTGCAATGGCCAAGCCATTGAAACATTTCTTTTTATCGTTTCAGAGTGACAA
>CAWVPA010000010.1:0-68260 GCA_963931875.1 Pollenia griseotomentosa | reverse complement strand
ATATATAATAAATATAAATATAAATATAAATATAAATATAAATATAAATATAAATATAAATATAAATATAAATATAAATATAAATAATAAAATATAAAATAAATATAAATATAAATATAAATATATAAATATAAATATAAATATAAATATAAATATAAATATAAATATAAATATAAATATAAATATAAATATAAATATAAATATAAATATAAATATAAATATAAATATAAATATAAATATAAATATAAATATAAATATAAATATAAATATAAATATAAATATAAATATAAATATAAATATAAATATAAATATAAATATAAATATAAATATAAATAAATATAAATATAAATATAAATATAAATATAAATATAAATATAAATATAAATATAAATATAAATATAAATATAAATATAAATATAAATATAAATATAAATATAAATATAAATATAAATATAATATAAATATAAATATAAATATAATATAAATATAAATATAAATATAAATATAAATATAAATATAAATATAAATATAAATATAAATATAAATATAAATATAAATATAAATATAAATATAAATATAAATATAAATATAAATATAAATAAAATATAAATATAAATATAAATATAAATATAAATATAATATAAATATAAATATAAATATAAATATAAATATAAATATAAATATAAATATAAATATAAATATAAATATAAATATAAATATAAATATAAATATAAATATAAATATAAATATAAATATAAATATAAATATAAATATAAATATAAATATAATATAAATATAAATATAAATATAAATATAAATATAAATATAAATATAAATATAAATATAAATATAAATATAAATATAAATATAAATATAATATAAATATAATTATAAATATAAATATAAATATAAATATAAATATAAATATAAATATAAATATAAATATAAATATAAATATAAATATAAATATAAATATAAATATAAATATAAATATAAATATAAATATAAATATAAATATAAATATAAATATAAATATAAATATAAATATAAATATAAATATAAATATAAATATAAATATAAATATAAATATAAATATAAATATAAATATAAATATAAATATAAATATAAATATAAAATAAATATAATATAAATATAAATAATATAAATATAAATATAAATATAAATATAAATATAAATATAAATATAAATATAAATATAAATATAAATATAAATATAAATATAAATATAAATATAAATATAAATATAAATATAAATATAAATATAAATATAAATATAAATATAAATATAAATATAAATATAAATATAAATATAAATATAATATAAATATAATATAAATATAAATATAAATATAAATATAAATATAAATATAAATATAAATATAATATAAATATAAATATAAATATAAATATAAATATAAATATAAATATAAATATAAATATAAATATAAATATAAATATAAATATAAATATAAATATAAATATAAATATAAATATAAATATAAATATAAATATAAATATAAATATAAATATAAATATAAATATAAATATAATATAAATATAAATATAAATAATATAAATATAAATATAAATATAAATATAAATATAAATATAATATAAATATAAATATAAATATAAATATAAATATAAATATAAATATAAATATAAATATAAATATAAATATAAATATAAATATAAATATAAATATAAATATAAATATAAATATAAATATAAATATAAATATAAATATAAATATAATATAAATATAAATATAAATATAAATATAATATAAATATAAATATAAATATAAATATAAATATAAATATAAATAAATATAAATATAATATAAATATAAATATAAATATAATATAAATATAAATATAAATATAAATATAAATATAAATATAAATATAAATATAAATATAAATATAAATATAAATATAAATATAAATATAAATATAAATATAAATATAAATATAAATATAAATATAAATATAAATATAAATATAAATATAAATATAAATATAAATATAAATATAAATATAAATATAAATATAAATATAAATATAAATATAAATATAAATATAAATATAAATATAAATATAAATATAAATATAAATAAATATAAATATAAATATAAATATAAATATAAATATAAATATAAATATAAATATAAATATAAATATAAATATAAATATAAATATAAATATAAATATAAATATAAATATAAATATAAATATAAATATAATATAATAAAATATAATAAATATAAATATAAATATAAATATAAATATAAATATAAATATAAATATAAATATAAATATAAATATAAATATAAATATAAATATAAATATAAATATAAATATAAATATAAATATAAATATAAATATAAATATAAATATAATATAAATATAAATATAAATATAATATAAATATAAATATAAATATAAATATAAATATAAATATAAATATAAATATAAATATAAATATAAATATAAATATAAATATAAATATAAATATAAATATAAATATAAATATAAATATAAATATAAATATAATATAAATATAAATATAAATATAAATATAAATATAAATATAAATATAAATATAAATATAAATATAAATATAAATATAAATATAAATATAAATATAAATATAAATATAAATATAAATATAAATATAAATATAATATAAATATAAATATAAATATAAATATAAATATAAATATAAATATAAATATAAATATAAATATAATATAAATATAAATATAAATATAAATATAAATATAAATATAAATATAAATATAAATATAAATATAAATATAAATATAAATATAAATATAAATATAAATATAAATATAAATATAAATATAAATATAAATATAAATATAAATATAAATATAAATATAAATATAAATATAAATATAAATATAAATATAAATATAATATAAATATAAATATAAATATAAATATAAATATAAATATAAATATAAATATAAATATAAATATAAATATAAATATAAATATAAATATAAATATAAATATAAATATAAATATAAATATAAATATAATATAAATATAAATATAAATATAAAATATAAATATAAATATAAATATAAATATAAATATAAATATAAATATAAATATAAATATAAATATAAATATAAATATAAATATAAATATAAATATAAATATAAATATAAATATAAATAAAATATAATATAAATATAAATATAAATATAAATATAAATATAAATATAATATAAATATAAATATAAATATAAATATAAATATAAATATAAATATAAATATAAATATAAATATAAATATAAATATAAATATAAATATAATATAAATATAAATATAAATATAAATATAAATATAAATATAAATATAAATATAAATATAAATATAAATATAAATATAAATATAAATATAAATATAAATATAAATATAAATATAAATATAAATATAAATATAAATATAAATATAAATATAAATATAAATATAAATATAAATATAAATATAAATATAAATATAAATATAAATATAAATATAAATATAAATATAAATATAAATATAAATATAAATATAAATATAAATATAAATATAAATATAAATATAAATATAAATATAAATATAAATATAAATATAAATATAAATATAAATATAAATATAAATATAAATATAAATATAAATATAAATATAAATATAAATATAAATATAAATAATAAATATAAATATAAATATAAATATAAATATAAATATAAATATAAATATAAATATAAATATAAATATAAATATAAATATAAATATAAATATAAATATAAATATAATATAAATATAAATATAAATATAAATATAAATATAAATATAAATATAAATATAAATATAAATATAAATATAATATAAATATAAATATAAATATAAATATAAATATAAATATAAATATAAATATAAATATAAATATAAATATAAATATAAATATAAATATAAATATAAATATAAATATAAATATAAATATAATATAAATATAAATATAAATATAAATATAAATATAAATATAAATATAAATATAAATATAAATATAAATATAAATATAAATATAAATATAAATATAAATATAAATATAAATATAAATATAAATATAAATATAAATAAATATAATATAAATATAAATATAAATATAAATATAAATATAAATATAAATATAAATATAAATAAATATAAATATAAATATAAATATAAATATAAATATAAATATAAATATAAATATAAATATAAATATAAATATAAATATAAATATAAATATAAATATAAATATAAATATAAATATAAATATAAATATAAATATAAATATAAATATAAATATAAATATAATATAAATATAAATATAAATATAAATATAAATATAAATATAAATATAAATATAAATATAAATATAAATATAAATATAAATATAAATATAAATATAAATATAAATATAAATATAAATATAAATATAAATATAAATATAAATATAAATATAAATATAAATATAAATATAAATATAAATATAAATATAAATATAAATATAAATATAAATATAAATATAAATATAAATATAAATATAAATATAAATATAAATATAAATATAAATATAAATATAAATATAAATATAAATATAAATATAAATATAAATATAAATATAAATATAAATATAAATATAAATATAAATATAAATATAAATATAAATATAAATATAAATATAAATATAAATATAAATATAATATAAATATAAATATAAATATAAATATAAATATAAATATAAATATAAATATAAATATAAATATAAATATAAATATAAATATAAATATAAATATAAATATAAATATAAATATAAATATAAATATAAATATAAATATAAATATAATATAAATATAAATATAAATATAAATATAAATATAAATATAAATATAAATATAAATATAAATATAAATATAAATATAAATATAAATATAAATATAAATATAAATATAAATATAAATATAAATATAAATATAAATATAAATATAAATATAAATATAAATATAAATATAAATATAAATATAAATATAAATATAAATATAAATATAAATATAAATATAAATATAAATATAAATATAAATATAAATATAAATATAAATATAAATATAAATATAAATATAAATATAAATATAAATATAAATATAAATATAATATAAATATAAATATAAATATAAATATAAATATAAATATAAATATAAATATAAATATAAATATAAATATAAATATAAATATAAATATAAATATAAATATAAATATAAATATAAATATAAATATAAATATAAATATAAATATAAATATAAATATAAATATAAATATAAATATAAATATAAATATAATATAAATATAAATATAAATATAAATATAAATATAAATATAAATATAAATATAAATATAAATATAAATATAAATATAAATATAAATATAAATATAAATATAAATATAAATATAAATATAAATATAAATATAAATATAAATAAAATATAAATATAAATATAAATATAAATATAAATATAAATATAAATATAAATATAAATATAAATATAAATATAAATATAAATATAAATATAAATATAAATATAAATATAAATATAAATATAAATATAAATATAAATATAAATATAAATATAAATATAAATATAAATATAAATATAAATATAAATATAAATATAAATATAAATATAAATATAATATAAATATAAATATAAATATAAATATAAATATAAATATAAATATAAATATAAATATAAATATAAATATAAATATAAATATAAATATAAATATAAATATAAATATAAATATAAATATAAATATAAATATAAATATAAATATAAATATAAATATAAATATAAATATAAATATAAATATAAATATAAATATAAATATAAATATAAATATAAATATAAATATAAATATAAATATAAATATAAATATAAATATAAATATAAATATAAATATAAATATAAATATAAATATAAATATAAATATAAATATAAATATAAATATAAATATAAATATAAATATAATATAAATATAAATATAAATATAAATATAAATATAAATATAAATATAAATATAAATATAAATATAAATATAAATATAAATATAAATATAAATATAAATATAAATATAAATATAAATATAAATATAAATATAAATATAAATATAAATATAAATATAAATATAAATATAAATATAAATATAAATATAAATATAAATATAAATATAAATATAAATATAAATATAATATAAATATAATATAAATATAAATATAAATATAAATATAAATATAAATATAAATATAAATATAAATATAAATATAAATATAATATAAATATAAATATAAATATAATAAATATAAATATAAATATAAATATAAATATAAATATAAATATAAATATAAATATAAATATAAATATAAATATAAATATAAATATAAATATAAATATAAATATAATATAAATATAAATATAAATATAAATATAAATATAAATATAAATATAAATATAAATATAAATATAAATATAAATATAAATATAAATATAAATATAAATATAAATATAAATATAAATATAAATATAAATATAAATATAAATATAAATATAAATATAAATATAAATATAAATATAAATATAAATATAAATATAAATATAAATATAAATATAAATATAAATATAAATAAAATATAAATATAAATATAAATATAAATATAAATATAAATATAAATATAAATATAAATATAAATATAAATATAAATATAAATATAAATATAAATATAAATATAATATAAATATAAATATAAATATAAATATAAATATAAATATAAATATAAATATAAATATAAATATAAATATAAATATAAATATAAATATAAATATAAATATAAATATAAATATAAATATAAATATAAATATAAATATAAATATAAATATAAATATAAATATAAATATAAATATAAATATAAATATAAATATAATATAAATATAAATATAAATATAAATATAAATATAAATATAAATATAAATATAAATATAAATATAAATATAAATATAAATATAAATATAAATATAAATATAAATATAAATATAAATATAAATATAAATATAAATATAAATATAAATATAAATATAAATATAAATATAAATATAAATATAAATATAAATATAAATATAAATATAAATATAAATATAAATATAAATATAAATATAAATATAAATATAAATATAAATATAAATATAAATATAAATATAAATATAAATATAAATATAAATATAAATATAAATATAAATATAAATATAAATATAAATATAAATATAAATATAAATATAAATATAAATATAAATATAAATATAAATATAAATATAAATATAAATATAAATATAAATATAAATATAAATATAAATATAAATATAAATATAAATATAAATATAAATATAAATATAAATATAAATATAAATATAAATATAAATATAAATATAAATATAAATATAAATATAAATATAAATATAAATATAAATATAAATATAAATATAAATATAAATATAAATATAAATATAAATATAAATATAAATATAAATATAAATATAAATATAAATATAAATATAAATATAAATATAAATATAAATATAAATATAAATATAAATATAAATATAATATAAATATAAATATAAATATAAATATAAATATAAATATATAAATATAAATATAAATATAAATATAAATATAAATATAAATATAAATATAAATATAAATATAAATATAAATATAAATATAAATATAAATATAAATATAAATATAAATATAAATATAAATATAAATATAAATATAAATATAAATATAAATATAAATATAAATATAAATATAATATAAATATAAATATAAATATAAATATAAATATAAATATAAATATAAATATAAATATAAATATAAATATAAATATAAATATAAATATAAATATAAATATAAATATAAATATAAATATAAATATAATATAAATATAAATATAAATATAAATATAAATATAAATATAAATATAAATATAAATATAAATATAAATATAAATATAAATATAAATATAAATATAAATATAAATATAAATATAAATATAATATAAATATAAATATAAATATAAATATAAATATAAATATAAATATAAATATAAATATAAATATAAATATAAATATAAATATAAATATAAATATAAATATAAATATAAATATAAATATAAATATAAATATAAATCTATATATATAAAATTGTAACGTTACTGACTGACTGACTGACTGACTCACTGATTCATCATCGCACAGCCTAAACGCCTGAAGCTAAACACTTGAAATTTGGACCAGAGATTGGTCAGACCCCAAATCGATCCACTAAGACGGGATTTTTGGAAATTCGAATGCTTATGGGGTAAAAAAGGGTAAAAACGGGAAAATTCGGTAATCTTATATCTCCAAAACTAAAAGAGATACAAAAAAATGTAATACTTATCGGTGTTCTTTAAAAAAATTAGCGGACAGGTGTCTGGTACTTTTTTGAAATTCGGCCCTTTTAGGGAGTAAACGGGTAAAACCTGAATTTTGGTACTTTTTTGACACCCCATCTATCTTTTGATCCAATAAACATAGAAACAAAGTTTATACCACATTCGAAACTAATCAAAAAAATACGAATTTGAATTTGGTACTTTTTCGAAATTCGAACATTTAAGGGCTGAAAATTGTAACTATTTTTGGTACTTTTTTTTACAAAACATTTTTCTACATTCATTAAGATATTCGTACCAAATTATGGGCTCCCACTACAACATGTACTGAAATTTTTGAAATTTGATAGGGGGGAACAAATAGTACCAAAAAAAGGAAACACGGGAAATTTGATATTTTTCTTTAGCTTTTTGGTTCTACAACTGGTATTTTTTTAATTATCGTTAATATTGGACCCAAAAACATAAGATTCAACATGCAATGTCCTGAGGGGATAAGAATATATTGCGGAACTTTTTGGTACTTTTTTGTTCTATAACTGGTACTTTTTGAATTTCCGTTAATATTGGACCTAGAAACATAAAATTTAAAATGTAATATCCTGAGTGAACGAGAATCTGTAAGAGGGATCTTTTTGGTACTTTTTTATTTTTTGACTGGTACTTTTTGAATATCAGTTGGTATTGGACCTAGAGAGATAAAATTAAACATGCAAGGTCCTGAGTGAATAAGAATCTGTAAGAGGGCTTTGTGGTACTTTTTTGTTCTTTAACTGGTATTTTTTGAATTTCCGTCATTGTTGGACCTAGAAACATTAAATTCAACATGTAATGTGCTGAGTGGATAAGAATCTATGATGGAACTTTTCGGTACTTTTTTTTCTTCAACTGGTACTTTTTAAATTTCCGTTAGTATTGCACCTAGGATGAAAATCTATAAGAGTAAACTTTTTGTTACTTTTTTATTCTTTGACTGGTACTTTCTAAATTTCCGTTGTTATTAGACCTAGAGAGATAAAATTAAACATGCAAGGTCCTGAGTGAATGAGAATCTGTAAAATCGCTTTTTTGTACTTTTTTGTTCTTTAACTGGTACTTTTTGAATTTAAGTTATTATTGGAACTAGAAACATAAAATTGAATATGCAATGTAATGAGTGGATAGGAATCTATAAGAGGGAAGTTTTAGGTACTTTTTTGTTCTTTAGCTGGTGCTTTTTTAATTTCCGTTAATATTGGACCCAGAAACATAAAATTAAACATGCAAGGTCCTGAGTGGATAAGAACCCGTAAGAGGGCTTTAAGGTACTTTTTTGTTGATTAGTTGGTACTTTTTGAATTTCCGTTAGTATTGGACCTAGAAACATAAAATTCAACATGCAAGGTCATGTGTTCTTTTTTACAAAATATTTTTCTCCATTCATTGACATATTCGTACTTAATTATTGACTCCCACTACAATACTGAAATTTTTTATACTTAAATGGGGGAAAAATAGTACTAAAAAGGGGAAATACGGGAAATTTGATATTTTTCTTGAGCTTTTTGGTTCTACAAATGGTATTTTTGGTATAATTTCCGTCCAATACTGAGACCTAGAAACATAAAATTCAAGATGCAATGTCCTGAGTGGATAAGAATCTATAAGAGGGAAGTTTTTGGTACTTTTTTGTTCATTAACTGGTACTTTTTGAATTTCCGTTATTATTGGACCTAGAAATACAAAAATCAATATGTGTAATGAGTGGATAGGAATCTAAAAGAGGGAAGTTTTTGGTACTTGTTGTTCATATTGAACCTAGAAACATAAAATTAAACATGCAAGGTACTGAGTGAATGAGAAACTGTAAGAGGGATTTTTGGTACTTTTTTGTTCATTAACTGGTACTTTTTTAATTTCCGTTAGTATTGGACCTAGAAACATAGTATTAAACATAAAAGGTCCGGAGAAAATTTGAATCTGTAAGAGCGCTTTTTGGCATTTTTTATTCTTTAACCGGTAATTTTTGAATTGCCGTTAATATTGCACCTAGAATCATAAAGTTCAACATGCAATGTCCTGAGTGGATGAGAATCTATAAGAGGGAACTTTTTGGTACTTTTTTTATTTATATACTGGTTCTTTTTAAATTTCCGTTAGTATTGGACTTAGAAAGATAAAATTAAACATGCAAGGTCCTGAGTGAATGAGAATCTGTAAGATATGCTTTTTAGTACTTTGTTGTTCTTTAACTGGTACTTTTTGAATATCCGTTTTTATTGGACTTAGAAACATAAAATTAAACATGCAAGATTCTGAGTGAATAAGAATCTGTAAGAGGGCTTTTTGGTACTGTTTTTTGTTCGTTAACTGGAATTTTTTGAATTTACCTTAATATTGAACCTAGAATAATTAAATTCAACATGCAATGTCCTGAGTTGTTGATAATCTATAAGAGGGACATTTTTGGTACTTTTTTATTTACTAACTGGTACTTTTTGAATTTTCGTTAGTATTTTTATTCGTGCATTAAATAAAAAAAGCTAAAAGCTGCCTGGTACTTTTACGAAATTTTGCCCCTTTAGGTAGCAAACGGGTAAAACCTGTATGTTGGGTCTTTTTTCCACCATCTAGCTTTTAAATCAATACACATAGAAATAAAAATTATATAACATTTGTAACTTATCTAAAAAATACAAATGCATATTTGGTACTTTATGGAAATTCGAACGTTTAAGGGGTCAAAATTGTACCAACATATGTTTGTTACTTTTTACAAAAGATTTTTTCTCCATCTATTTATCTATCATCGCAGAGCCTAAACGTCTGAAGCTAAACACTTGAAATTTGGACCAGAGATTGGTCACACCTTAAATCGATCCACTAAGACGGGATTTTTGGAAATTCGAATGCTTAGGGGGTAAAAAAAGGTAAAAACGGGAAAATTCGGTAATCTTATATCTCCAAAACTAAAAGAGATACAAAAAAAATGTAATACTTATCGTTGTTGTTTAGAAAAATAAGCGGACAGGTGTCTGGTACTTTTTTAAAATTTGGTCCTATTAATTTTGGTACTTTTTCGGCACCCCATCTTTCTTTTGAACCAATCAACATAGGAACAAAGTTTATACAACATTCGAAACTTATCAAAAAAATACGAATATGAATTTGGTACTTTTTCGAATTTCGAACATTGAAAGGGTAAAAATCGTAACTATTTTTGGTACTTTTTTTATACAAAACATTTTTCTCCATTCATTGACATATTCGTACTTAATTATGAGCTCTCACTACAATACTGAAATTTTTGATAACGAAAAAATAGTACCAAAAAGGGGAGATACGGGAAATTTATGTTTTTCTTTAGCTTTTTGTTTCTGCAACTGGTATTTTTTATTGTCGTTAATATTGGACCTTAAAACATAAGATCCAACATGCAATGCCCTGAGTGGATAAGAATTTATAAGAGGGAACTTTTTGGTACTTTTTTATTTTTTGATTGGTACTTTTTTAATTTCCGTTAATATTGGACCCAGAAACATAAAATTAAACATGCAAGGTCCTGAGTGGATAAGAACCTGAAAGAGGGCTTTTAGGTACTTTTTTGTTCATTAATCGGTACTTTTTGAATTTCCGTTAGTATTGGACCTAGAAACATAAAATTCAACATGCAAGGTCATGTGGTCCTCTTTTACAAAATATTTGTCTCCATTCATTGGCATATTCGTACTTACTTATGGGCCAACCACAACACTGAAATGTTTCATACATAAATGGGGCGAAACAAGTATCAAAACGGATAATACGGGAAATTAACTTACTTTCATTTGCTTTTGTGTTATACGAGTGGTACTTTTTGAATTTTCTATAATATTGAACTTAGAAACACAAAATAATAGGTGCAAAGTCCTGTGTAAATATCAACCTATGAGATAAAAATTTTGGAACTTTTTTCCTAAAACATAGATACATATTCTTTGGCATATAAATATGTTCATGAAAGAAAAATCCCGATTAAAAAGTAGCGGGTAAAATGCTTGAATTTAAACAAGTTTAAGCCTAGAAAAGGAAACTTTGGCATAAAAATATGTCCACGAATAAAAGGAGACGCTAACGAAGTAGCGGGTTAAATGCTAGTATAAATATAAATATAAATATAAATATAAATATAAATATAAATATAAATATAAATATAAATATAAATATAAATATAAATATAAATATAAATATAAATATAAATATAAATATAAATATAAATATAAATATAAATATAAATATAAATATAAATATAAATATAAATATAAATATAAATATAAATATAAATATAAATATAAATATAAATATAAATATAAATATAAATATAAATATAAATATAAATATAAATATAAATATAAATATAAATATAAATATAAATATAAATATAAATATAAATATAAATATAAATATAAATATAAATATAAATATAAATATAAATATAAATATAAATATAAATATAAATATAAATATAAATATAAATATAAATATAAATATAAATATAAATATAAATATAAATATAAATATAAATATAAATATAAATATAAATATAAATATAAATATAAATATAAATATAAATATAAATATAAATATAAATATAAATATAAATATAAATATAAATATAAATATAAATATAAATATAAATATAAATATAAATATAAATATAAATATAAATATAAATATAAATATAAATATAAATATAAATATAAATATAAATATAAATATAAATATAAATATAAATATAAATATAAATATAAATATAAATATAAATATAAATATAAATATAAATATAAATATAAATATAAATATAAATATAAATATAAATATAAATATAAATATAAATATAAATATAAATATAAATATAAATATAAATATAAATATAAATATAAATATAAATATAAATATAAATATAAATATAAATATAAATATAAATATAAATATAAATATAAATATAAATATAAATATAAATATAAATATAAATATAAATATAAATATAAATATAAATATAAATATAAATATAAATATAAATATAAATATAAATATAAATATAAATATAAATATAAATATAAATATAAATATAAATATAAATATAAATATAAATATAAATATAAATATAAATATAAATATAAATATAAATATAAATATAAATATAAATATAAATATAAATATAAATATAAATATAAATATAAATATAAATATAAATATAAATATAAATATAAATATAAATATAAATATAAATATAAATATAAATATAAATATAAATATAAATATAAATATAAATATAAATATAAATATAAATATAAATATAAATATAAATATAAATATAAATATAAATATAAATATAAATATAAATATAAATATAAATATAAATATAAATATAAATATAAATATAAATATAAATATAAATATAAATATAAATATAAATATAAATATAAATATAAATATAAATATAAATATAAATATAAATATAAATATAAATATAAATATAAATATAAATATAAATATAAATATAAATATAAATATAAATATAAATATAAATATAAATATAAATATAAATATAAATATAAATATAAATATAAATATAAATATAAATATAAATATAAATATAAATATAAATATAAATATAAATATAAATATAAATATAAATATAAATATAAATATAAATATAAATATAAATATAAATATAAATATAAATATAAATATAAATATAAATATAAATATAAATATAAATATAAATATAAATATAAATATAAATATAAATATAAATATAAATATAAATATAAATATAAATATAAATATAAATATAAATATAAATATAAATATAAATATAAATATAAATATAAATATAAATATAAATATAAATATAAATATAAATATAAATATAAATATAAATATAAATATAAATATAAATATAAATATAAATATAAATATAAATATAAATATAAATATAAATATAAATATAAATATAAATATAAATATAAATATAAATATAAATATAAATATAAATATAAATATAAATATAAATATAAATATAAATATAAATATAAATATAAATATAAATATAAATATAAATATAAATATAAATATAAATATAAATATAAATATAAATATAAATATAAATATAAATATAAATATAAATATAAATATAAATATAAATATAAATATAAATATAAATATAAATATAAATATAAATATAAATATAAATATAAATATAAATATAAATATAAATATAAATATAAATATAAATATAAATATAAATATAAATATAAATATAAATATAAATATAAATATAAATATAAATATAAATATAAATATAAATATAAATATAAATATAAATATAAATATAAATATAAATATAAATATAAATATAAATATAAATATAAATATAAATATAAATATAAATATAAATATAAATATAAATATAAATATAAATATAAATATAAATATAAATATAAATATAAATATAAATATAAATATAAATATAAATATAAATATAAATATAAATATAAATATAAATATAAATATAAATATAAATATAAATATAAATATAAATATAAATATAAATATAAATATAAATATAAATATAAATATAAATATAAATATAAATATAAATATAAATATAAATATAAATATAAATATAAATATAAATATAAATATAAATATAAATATAAATATAAATATAAATATAAATATAAATATAAATATAAATATAAATATAAATATAAATATAAATATAAATATAAATATAAATATAAATATAAATATAAATATAAATATAAATATAAATATAAATATAAATATAAATATAAATATAAATATAAATATAAATATAAATATAAATATAAATATAAATATAAATATAAATATAAATATAAATATAAATATAAATATAAATATAAATATAAATATAAATATAAATATAAATATAAATATAAATATAAATATAAATATAAATATAAATATAAATATAAATATAAATATAAATATAAATATAAATATAAATATAAATATAAATATAAATATAAATATAAATATAAATATAAATATAAATATAAATATAAATATAAATATAAATATAAATATAAATATAAATATAAATATAAATATAAATATAAATATAAATATAAATATAAATATAAATATAAATATAAATATAAATATAAATATAAATATAAATATAAATATAAATATAAATATAAATATAAATATAAATATAAATATAAATATAAATATAAATATAAATATAAATATAAATATAAATATAAATATAAATATAAATATAAATATAAATATAAATATAAATATAAATATAAATATAAATATAAATATAAATATAAATATAAATATAAATATAAATATAAATATAAATATAAATATAAATATAAATATAAATATAAATATAAATATAAATATAAATATAAATATAAATATAAATATAAATATAAATATAAATATAAATATAAATATAAATATAAATATAAATATAAATATAAATATAAATATAAATATAAATATAAATATAAATATAAATATAAATATAAATATAAATATAAATATAAATATAAATATAAATATAAATATAAATATAAATATAAATATAAATATAAATATAAATATAAATATAAATATAAATATAAATATAAATATAAATATAAATATAAATATAAATATAAATATAAATATAAATATAAATATAAATATAAATATAAATATAAATATAAATATAAATATAAATATAAATATAAATATAAATATAAATATAAATATAAATATAAATATAAATATAAATATAAATATAAATATAAATATAAATATAAATATAAATATAAATATAAATATAAATATAAATATAAATATAAATATAAATATAAATATAAATATAAATATAAATATAAATATAAATATAAATATAAATATAAATATAAATATAAATATAAATATAAATATAAATATAAATATAAATATAAATATAAATATAAATATAAATATAAATATAAATATAAATATAAATATAAATATAAATATAAATATAAATATAAATATAAATATAAATATAAATATAAATATAAATATAAATATAAATATAAATATAAATATAAATATAAATATAAATATAAATATAAATATAAATATAAATATAAATATAAATATAAATATAAATATAAATATAAATATAAATATAAATATAAATATAAATATAAATATAAATATAAATATAAATATAAATATAAATATAAATATAAATATAAATATAAATATAAATATAAATATAAATATAAATATAAATATAAATATAAATATAAATATAAATATAAATATAAATATAAATATAAATATAAATATAAATATAAATATAAATATAAATATAAATATAAATATAAATATAAATATAAATATAAATATAAATATAAATATAAATATAAATATAAATATAAATATAAATATAAATATAAATATAAATATAAATATAAATATAAATATAAATATAAATATAAATATAAATATAAATATAAATATAAATATAAATATAAATATAAATATAAATATAAATATAAATATAAATATAAATATAAATATAAATATAAATATAAATATAAATATAAATATAAATATAAATATAAATATAAATATAAATATAAATATAAATATAAATATAAATATAAATATAAATATAAATATAAATATAAATATAAATATAAATATAAATATAAATATAAATATAAATATAAATATAAATATAAATATAAATATAAATATAAATATAAATATAAATATAAATATAAATATAAATATAAATATAAATATAAATATAAATATAAATATAAATATAAATATAAATATAAATATAAATATAAATATAAATATAAATATAAATATAAATATAAATATAAATATAAATATAAATATAAATATAAATATAAATATAAATATAAATATAAATATAAATATAAATATAAATATAAATATAAATATAAATATAAATATAAATATAAATATAAATATAAATATAAATATAAATATAAATATAAATATAAATATAAATATAAATATAAATATAAATATAAATATAAATATAAATATAAATATAAATATAAATATAAATATAAATATAAATATAAATATAAATATAAATATAAATATAAATATAAATATAAATATAAATATAAATATAAATATAAATATAAATATAAATATAAATATAAATATAAATATAAATATAAATATAAATATAAATATAAATATAAATATAAATATAAATATAAATATAAATATAAATATAAATATAAATATAAATATAAATATAAATATAAATATAAATATAAATATAAATATAAATATAAATATAAATATAAATATAAATATAAATATAAATATAAATATAAATATAAATATAAATATAAATATAAATATAAATATAAATATAAATATAAATATAAATATAAATATAAATATAAATATAAATATAAATATAAATATAAATATAAATATAAATATAAATATAAATATAAATATAAATATAAATATAAATATAAAAATAAATATAAATATAAATATAAATATAAATATAAATATAAATATAAATATAAATATAAATATAAATATAAATATAAATATAAATATAAATCTATATATATAAAAGAGACGTGTTTGTTTGTAATCGCTAAACTCAAAAACTACTGCACCGACTTTGACCAAAGTTTGTGTGTTTGATGTATGAGGTATGAGGAGTGTTTCTGTGGAGTTTCGTATTTATCCGTTAGATTGCACCACGTTTTTATATTTTTGTCATTTTCGTCGTAATCGCTAAACATACTGTTTTTAAAAATCACCAAAATGAAAAAACAAAATTTATCTATCTATATATATAAAAGAGACGTGTTTGTTTGTAATCGCTAAACTCAAAAACTACTGCACCGACTTTGACCAAAATTTGTGTGTTTGATGTATGAGGTATGAGGAGTGTTTCTGTGGAGTTTCGTATTTATCCGTTAGATTGCACCACGTTTTTATATTTTTGTCATTTTCGTCGTAATCGCTAAACATAATGTTTTTAAAAATCACCAAAATGAAAAAACAAAATTTATCTATCTATCTTCTATCTATCTATATATATAAAAGAGACGTGTTTGTTTGTAATCGCTAAACTCAAAAACTACTGCACCGACTTTGACCAAAGTTTGTGTGTTTGATGTATGAGGTATGAGGAGTGTTTCTGTGGAGTTTCGTATTTATCCGTTAGATTGCACCACGTTTTTATATTTTTGTCATTTTCGTCGTAATCGCTAAACATAATGTTTTTAAAAATCACCAAAATGAAAAAACAAAATTTATCTATCTACTGCACCGACTTTGACCAAAGTTTGTGTGTTTGATGTATGAGGTATGAGGAGTGTTTCTGTGGAGTTTTGTATTTATCCGATAGATGGCTCCACGTTTTTATATTTTTGTCATTTTCGTCGTAATCGCTAAACATAATGTTTTAAAATTTAGATGCATGGTATGTCACTAAATCTTTATCAATATACATTTATCAATTCAGCGGTAATTCACTTAAATACGCTAAAATCACCAAAATGAAAAAACAAAATTAATATGGTTTAATAGCCAGTTTTATTCCAAACATTTATGTAAATTTTAGTTTACCAAAGTCTATTTCCACTTCCATAAATATTTTTCAAATACGCGGTTAGGGTATCCAATAATTTTAAACAAACATGAAGAATCTAATAGCATTTGCTGGTAAGTAAAACATTTATTATAATTTTTTTTTAATGTTTTGAAAATCAATTAAATACGTTCATATTTTATAAAATTTTAAATCTTTACTAAGGGCCAGCAAAGCGGACCGGGTCCAGCTAGTATAAATATAAATATAAATATAAATATAAATATAAATATAAATATAAATATAAATATAAATATAAATATAAATATAAATATAAATATAAATATAAATATAAATATAAATATAAATATAAATATAAATATAAATATAAATATAAATATAAATATAAATATAAATATAAATATAAATATAAATATAAATATAAATATAAATATAAATATAAATATAAATATAAATATAAATATAAATATAAATATAAATATAAATATAAATATAAATATAAATATAAATATAAATATAAATATAAATATAAATATAAATATAAATATAAATATAAATATAAATATAAATATAAATATAAATATAAATATAAATATAAATATAAATATAAATATAAATATAAATATAAATATAAATATAAATATAAATATAAATATAAATATAAATATAAATATAAATATAAATATAAATATAAATATAAATATAAATATAAATATAAATATAAATATAAATATAAATATAAATATAAATATAAATATAAATATAAATATAAATATAAATATAAATATAAATATAAATATAAATATAAATATAAATATAAATATAAATATAAATATAAATATAAATATAAATATAAATATAAATATAAATATAATATAAATATAAATATAAATATAAATATAAATATAAATATAAATATAAATATAAATATAAATATAAATATAAATATAAATATAAAATATAAATATAAATATAAATATAAATATAAATATAAATATAAATATAAATATAAATATAAATATAAATATAAATATAAATATAAATATAAATATAAATATAAATATAAATATAAATATAAATATAAATATAAATATAAATATAAATATAAATATAAATATAAATATAAATATAAAATATAAATATAAATATAAATATAAATATAAATATAAATATAAATATAAATATAAATATAAATATAAATATAAATATAAATATAAATATAAATATAAATATAAATATAATATAAATATAAATATAAATATAAATATAAATATAAATATAAATATAAATAAAATATAAATATAAATATAAATATAAATATAAATATAAATATAAATATAAATATAAATATAAATATAAATATAAATATAAATATAAATATAAATATAAATATAAATATAAATATAAATATAAATATAAATATAAATATAAATATAAATATAAATATAATATAAATATAAATATAAATATAAATATAAATATAAATATAATATAAATATAAATATAAATATAAATATAAATATAAATATAAATATAAATATAAATATAAATATAAATATAATATAAATATAAATATAATATAAATATAAATATAAATATAAATATAAATATAAATATAAATATAAATATAATATAAATATAAATATAAATATAAATAAATATAAATATAAATATAAATATAAATATAAATATAAATATAAATATAAATATAAATATAAATATAAATATAATATAAATATAAATATAAATATAAATATAAATATAAATATAAATATAAATATAAATATAAATATAAATATAAATAAAATATAAATATAAATATAAATATAAATATAAATATAAATATAAATATAAATATAAATATAAATATAAATATAAATATAAATATAAATATAAATAAATATAAATATAAATATAAATATAAATATAAATATAAATATAAATATAAATATAAATATAAATATAATATAATATAAATATAAATATAAATATAAATATAATATAAATATAAATATAAATATAAATATAAATATAAATATAAATATAAATATAAATATAAATATAAATATAAATATAAATATAAATATAAATATAAATATAAATATAAATATAAATATAAATATAAATATAAATATAAATATAAATATAAATATAAATATAAATATAAATATAAATATAAATATAAATATAAATATAAATATAAATATAAATATAAATATAAATATAAATATAAATATAATATAAATATAAATATAAATATAAATATAAATATAAATATAAATATAAATATAAATATAAATATAAATATAAATATAAATATAAATATAAATATAAATATAAATATAAATATAAATATAAATATAAATATAAATATAATATAAATATAAATATAAATATAAATATAAATATAAATATAAATATAATATAAATATAAATATAAATATAAATATAAATATAAATATAAATATAAATATAAATATAAATATAAATATAAATATAAATATAAATATAAATATAAATATAAATATAAATATAAATATAAATATAAATATAAATATAAATATAAATATAATAAAATATAAATATAAATATAAATATAAATATAAATAAATATAAATATAAATATAAATATAAATATAAATATAAATATAAATATAAATATAATATAAATATAAATATAAATATAAATATAATATAAATATAAATATAAATATAAATATAAATATAAATATAAATATAAATATAAATATAAATATAAATATAAATATAAATATAAATATAAATATAAATAAAATATAAATATAAATATAAATATAAATATAAATATAAATATAAATATAAATATAAATATAAATATAAATATAAATATAAATATAAATATAAATATAAATATAAATATAAATATAAATATAAATATAAATATAAATATAAATATAAATATAAATATAAATATAAATATAAATATAAATATAAATATAATATAAATATAAATATAAATATAAATATAAATATAAATATAAATATAAATATAAATATAAATATAAATATAAATATAAATATAAATTAAATATAAATATAAATATAAATATAAATATAAATATAAATATAAATATAAAATATAAATATAAATATAAATATAAATATAAATATAAATATAAATATAAATATAAATATAAATATAAATATAAATATAAATATAAATATAAATATAAATATAAATATAAATATAAATATAAATATAAATATAAATATAAATATAAATATAAATATAAATATAAATATAAATATAAATATAAATATAAATATAAATATAAATATAAATATAAATATAAATATAAATATAAATATAAATATAAATATAAATTAAATATAAATATAAATATAAATATAAATATAAATATAAATATAAATATAAATATAAATATAAATATAAATATAAATATAAATATAAATATAAATATAAATATAAATATAAATATAAATATAAATATAAATATAAATATAAATATAAATATAAATATAAATATAAATATAAATATAAATATAAATATAAATATAAATATAAATATAAATATAAATATAAATATAAATATAAATATAAATATAAATATAAATATAAATATAAATATAAATATAAATATAAATATAAATATAAATATAAATATAAATATAAATATAAATATAAATATAAATATAAATATAAATATAAATATAAATATAAATATAAATATAAATATAAATATAAATATAAATATAAATATAAATATAAATATAAATATAAATATAAATATAAATATAAATATAAATATAAATATAAATATAAATATAAATATAAATATAAATATAAATATAAATATAAATATAAATAAATAAATATAAATATAAATATAAATATAAATATAAATATAAATATAAATATAAATATAAATATAAATATAAATATAAATATAAATATAAATATAAATATAAATATAAATATAAATATAAATAAATATAAATATAAATATAAATATAAATATAAATATAAATATAAATATAAATATAAATATAAATATAAATATAAATATAAATATAAATATAAATATAAATATAAATATAAATATAAATATAAATATAAATATAAATATAAATATAAATATAAATATAAATATAAATATAAATATAAATATAAATATAAATATAAATATAAATATAATATAAATATAAATATAAATATAAATATAAATATAAATATAAATATAAATTATAATATAAATATAAATATAATATAATATAAATATAATATAAATATAAATATAAATATAAATATAAATATAAATATAAATATAAATATAAATATAAATATAAATATAAATATAAATATAAATATAAATATAATATAAATATAAATATAAATATAAATATAAATATAAATATAAATATAAATATAAATATAAATATAAATATAAATATAAATATAAATATAAATATAAATATAATATAAATATAAATATAAATAAATATAAATATAAATATATATATAAATATAAATATAAATATAAATATAAATATAAATATAAATATAAATATAAATATAAATATAAATATAAAATATAAATATAAATATAAATATAAATATAAATATAAATATAAATATAAATATAAATATAAATATAAATTAAAAATATAAATATAAATATAAATATAAATATAAATATAAATATAAATATAAATATAAATATAAATATAAATATAAATATAAATATAAATATAAATATAAATATAATATATATAAATATAAATATAAATATAAATATAAATATAAATATAAATATAAATATAAATATAAATATAAATATATAAATATAAATATAAATATAAATATAAATATAAATATAAATATAAATATAAATATAAATATAAATATAAATATAAATATAAATATAAATATAAATATAAATATAAATATAAATAAATATAAATATAAATATAAATATAAATATAAATATAAATATAAATATAAATATAAATATAAATATAAATATAAATATAAATATAAATATAAATATAAATAAATATAAATATAAATATAAATATAAATATAAATATAAATATAAATATAAATATAAATATAAATATAAAATATAAATATAAATATAAATATAAATATAAATATAAATATAAATATAAATATAAATATAAATATAAATATAAATATAAATATAAATATAAATATAAATATAAATATAAATATAATATAAAATATAAATATAAATATAAATATAAATATAAATATAAAATATAAATATAAATATAAATATAAATATAAATATAAATATAAATATAAATATAAATATAATATAAATAAATATAATATAAATATAAATATAAATATAAATAAAATATAATATAAATATAAATATAAATATAATATAAATATAAATATAAATATAAATATAAATATAAATATAAATATAAATATAAATATAAATATAAATATAAATATAAATATAAATATAAATATAAATATAAATATAAATATAAATATAAATATAAATATAAATATAAATATAAATATAAATATAAATATAAATATAAATATAAATATAAATATAAATAATATAAATATAAATATAAATATAAATATAAATATAAATATAAATATAATATAAATATAAATATAAATATAAATATAAATATAAATATAAATATAAATATAAATATAAATATAAATATAAATATAAATAAAATAAAATATAAATATAAATATAAATATAAATATAAATATAAATATAAATATAAATATAAATATAAATATAAATATAAATATAAATATAAATATAATATAAATATAAATATAAATATAAATATAAATATAAATATAAATATAAATATAAATATAAATATAAATATAAATATAAATATAAATATAAATATAAATATAAATATAAATTATAAATATAAATATAAATATAAATATAAATATAAATATAAATATAAATATAAATATAAATATAAATATAAATATAAATATAAATATAAATATAAATATATATAAATATAAATATAAATATAAATATAAATATAAATATAAATATAAATATAAATATAAATATAAATATAAATATAAATATAAATATAAATATAAAAAATATAAATATAAATATAAATATAAATATAAATATAAATATAAATATAAATATAAATATAAATATAAATATAAATATAAATATAAATATAAATATAAATATAAATATAAATATAAATATAAATATAAATATAAATATAAATATAAATATAATATAAATATAAATATAAATATAAATATAAATATAAATATAAATATAAATATAAATATAAATATAAATATAAATATAAATATAAAAATATAAATATAAATATAAATATAAATATAAATATAAATATAAATATAAATATAAATATAAATATAAATATAAATATAAATATAATATAAATATAAATATAAATATAAATATAAATATAAATATAATATAAATATAAATATAAATATAAATATAAATATAAATATAAATATAAATATAAATATAATATAAATATAAATATAAATATAAATATAAATATAAATATAAATATAAATAAATATAATATAAATATAAATATAAATATAAATATAAATATAAATATAAATATAAATATAATATAAATATAAATATAAATATAATATAAATATAAATATAAATATAAATATAAATATAAATATAAATATAAATATAAATATAAATATAAATATAAATATAAATATAAATATAAATATAAATATAATATAAATATAAATATAAATATAAATATAAATATAAATATAAATATAAATATAAATATAAATAAATATAAATATAAATATAATATAAATATAAATATAAATATAAATATAAATATAAATATAAATATAAATATAAATAAATATAAATATAAATATAAATATAAATATAAATATAAATATAATATAAATATAAATATAAATATAATATAAATATAAATATAAATATAAATATAAATATAAATATAAATATAAATATAAATATAAATATAAATATAAATATAAATATAAATATAAATATAAATATAAATATAAATATAAATATAAATATAAATATAAATATAAATATAAATATAAATATAAATATAAATATAAATATAAATATAAATATAATATAAATATAAATATAAATATAAATATAATATAAATATAAATATAAATATAAATATAAATATAAATATAAATATAAATATAAATATAAATATAAATATAAATATAAATATAAATATAAATATAAATATAAATATAAATATAAATATAAATATAATATAAATATAAATATAAATATAAATATAAATATAAATATAAATATAAATATAAATATAAATATAAAAATATAAATATAAATATAAATATAAATATAAATATAAATATAAATATAAATATAAATATAAATATAAATATAAATATAAATATAAATATAAATATAAATATAAATATAAATATAAATATAAATTAAATATAAATATAAATATAAATATAATATAAATATAAAATATAAATATAAATATAAATATAAATATAAATATAAATATAAATATAAATATAAATATAAATATAAATATAAATATAAATATAAATATAAATATAAATATAAATATAAATATAAATAAATATAAATATAAATATAAATATAAATATAAATATAAATATAAATATAAATATAAATATAAATATAAATATAAATATAAATATAAATATAAATATAAATATAAATATAAATAAAATATAAATATAAATATAAATATAAATATAAATATAAATATAAATATAAATATAAATATAAATATAAATATAAATATAAATATAAATATAAATATAAATATAAATATAAATATAAATATAAATATAAATATAAATATAAATATAAATATAAATATAAATATAAATATAAATATAAATATAAATATAAATATAAATATAAATAATATAAATATAAATATAAATATAATATAAATATAAATATAAATATAAATATAAAATAAATATAAATATAAATATAAATATAAATATAAATATAAATATAAATATAAATATAAATATAAATATAAATATAAATATAAATATAAATATAAATATAAATATAAATATAAATATAAATATAAATATAAATATAAATATAAATATAAATATAAATATAAATATAAATATAAATATAAATATAAATATAATATAAATATAAATATAAATATAATATAAATATAATATAAATATAAATATAAATATAAATATAAATATAAATATAAATATAAATATAAATATAAATATAAATATAAATATAAATATAAATATAAATATAAATATAAATATAAATATAAATATAAATATAAATATAAATATAAATATAAATATAAATATAAATATAAATATAAATATAAATATAAATATAAATATAAATATAAATATAAATATAAATATAAATATAAATATAAATATAAATATAAATATAAATATAAATATAAATATAAATATAAATATAAATATAAATATAAATATAAATATAAATATAAATATAAATATAATTATAAATATAAATATAAATATAAATATAAATATAAATATAAATATAAATATAAATATAAATATAAATATAAATATAAATATAAATATAAATATAAATATAAATATAAATATAAATATAAATATAAATATAAATATAAATATAAATATAAATATAATATAAATATAAATATAAATATAAATATAAATATAAATATAAATATAATATAAATATAAATATAAATATAAATATAAATATAAATATAAATATAAATATAAATATAAATATAAATATAATATAAATATAAATATAAATATAAATATAAATATAAATATAAATATAAATATAATATAAATATAAATATAAATATAAATATAAATATAAATATAAATATAAATATAAATATAAATATAATATAAATATAAATATAAATATAAATATAAATATAAATATAATATATAAATATAAATATAAATATAAATATAAATATAAATATAAAATATAAATATAAATATAAATATAATATAAATATAAATATAAATATAAATATAAATATAAATATAAATATAAATATAAATATAAATATAAATATAAATATAAATATAAATATAAATATATAAATATAAATATAAATATAAATATAAATATAAATATAAATATAAATATAAATATAATATAAATATAAATATAATATAAATATAAATATAAATATAATATAAATATAAATATAAATATAAATATAAATATAAATATAAATATAAATATAAATATAAATATAAATATAAATATAAATATAAATATAAATATAAATATAAATATAAATATAAATATAAATATAAATATAATATAAATATAAATATAAATATAAATATAAATATAAATATAAATATAAATATAAATATAAATATAAATATAAATATAATATAAATATAAATATAAATATAAATATAAATATAAATATAAATATAAATATAAATATAAATATAAATATAAATATAAATATAAATATAAATATAAATATAAATATAAATATAAATATAATATAAATATAAATATAAATATAAATATAAATATAAATATAAATATAATATAAATATAAATATAAATATAAATATAAATATAAATATAAATATAAATATAAATATAAATATAAATATAAATATAAATATAAATATAAATATAAATATAAATATAAATATAAATATAAATATAAATATAAATATAAATATAAATATAAATATAAATATAAATATAAATATAAATATAAATATAAATATAATATAAATATAAATATAAATATAAATATAAATATAAATATAAATATAAATATAAATATAAATATAAATATAAATATAAATATAAATATAAATATAAATATAAATATAAATATAAATATAAATATAAATATAAATATAAATATAAATATAAATATAAATATATAAATATAAATATAAATATAAATATAAATATAAATATAAATATAAATATAAATATAAATATAAATATAAATATAATATAAATATAAATATAAATATAAATATAATATAAATATAAATATAAATATAAATATAAATATAAATATAAATATAAATATAAATATAAATATAAATATAAATATAAATATAAATATAAATATAAATATAAATATAAATATAAATATAAATATAAATATAAATATAAATATAAATATAAATATAAATATAAATATAAATATAAATATAAATATAAATATAAATATAAATATAAATATAAATATAAATATAAATATAAATATAAATATAAATATAAATATAAATATAAATATAAATATAAATATAAATATAAATATAAATTATAATATAAATATAAATATAAATATAAATATAAATATAAATATAAATATAAATATAAATATAAATATAATAATATAATATAAATATAAATATAAATATAAATATAAATATAAATATAAATATAAATATAAATATAAATATAAATATAAATATAATATAATATAAATAAATATAAATATAAATATAAATATAATATAATATAAATATAAATATAAATATAAATTATAAATATAAATATAAATATAAATATAAATATAATATAAATATAAATATAAATATAAATATAAATATAAATATAAATATAAATATAAATATAAATATAAATATAAATATAAATAAATATAAATATAAATATAAATATAAATATAAATATAAATATAAATATAAATATAAATATAAATATAAATATAAATATAAATATAAATATAAATATAAATATAAATATAAATATAAATATAAATATAAATATAAATATAAATATAAATATAAATATAAATATAAATATAAATATAAATATAAATATAAATATAAATATAATATAAATATAAATATAAATATAAATATAAATATAAATATAAATATAAATATAAATATAAATATAAATATAAATATAAATATAAATATAAATATAAATATAAATATAAATATAAATATAAATATAAATATAAATATAAATATAAATATAAATATAAATATAAATATAAATATAAATATAAATATAAATATAAATATAAATATAAATATAAATATAAATATAAATATAAATATAAATATAAATATAAATATAAATATAAATATAAATATAAATATAAATATAAATATAAATATAAATATAAATATAAATATAAATATAAATATAAATATAAATATAAATATAAATATAAATATAAATATAAATATAAATATAAATATAAATATAAATATAAATATAAATATAAATATAAATATAAATATAAATATAAATATAAATATAAATATAAATATAAATATAAATATAAATATAAATATAAATATAAATATAAATATAAATATAAATATAAATATAAATATAAATATAAATATAAATATAAATATAAATATAAATATAAATATAAATATAAATATAAATATAAATATAAATATAAATATAAATATAAATATAAATATAAATATAAATATAAATATAAATATAAATATAAATATAAATATAAATATAAATATAAATATAAATATAAATATAAATATAAATATAAATATAAATATAAATATAAATATAAATATAAATATAAATATAAATATAAATATAAATATAAATATAAATATAAATATAAATATAAATATAAATATAAATATAAATATAAATATAAATATAAATATAAATATAAATATAAATATAAATATAAATATAAATATAAATATAAATATAAATATAAATATAAATATAAATATAAATATAAATATAAATATAAATATAAATATAAATATAAATATAAATATAAAATATAAATATAAATATAAATATAAATATAAATATAAATATAAATATAAATATAAATATAAATATAAATATAAATATAAATATAAATATAAATATAAATATAAATATAAATATAAATATAAATATAAATATAAATATAAATATAAATATAAATATAAATATAAATATAAATATAAATATAAATATAAATATAAATATAAATATAAATATAAATATAAATATAAATATAAATATAAATATAAATATAAATATAAATATAAATATAAATATAAATATAAATATAAATATAAATATAAATATAAATATAAATATAAATATAAATATAAATATAAATATAAATATAAATATAAATATAAATATAAATATAAATATAAATATAAATATAAATATAAATATAAATATAAATATAAATATAAATATAAATATAAATATAAATATAAATATAAATATAAATATAAATATAAATATAAATATAAATATAAATATAAATATAAATATAAATATAAATATAAATATAAATATAAATATAAATATAAATATAAATATAAATATAAATATAAATATAAATATAAATATAAATATAAATATAAATATAAATATAAATATAAATATAAATATAAATATAAATATAAATATAAATATAAATATAAATATAAATATAAATATAAATATAAATATAAATATAAATATAAATATAAATATAAATATAAATATAAATATAATATAAATATAAATATAAATATAAATATAAATATAAATATAAATATAAATATAAATATAAATATAAATATAAATATAAATATAAATATAAATATAAATATAAATATAAATATAAATATAAATATAAATATAAATATAAATATAAATATAAATATAAATATAAATATAAATATAAATATAAATATAAATATAAATATAAATATAAATATAAATATAAATATAAATATAAATATAAATATAAATATAAATATAAATATAAATATAAATATAAATATAAATATAAATATAAATATAAATATAAATATAAATATAAATATAAATATAAATATAAATATAAATATAAATATAAATATAAATATAAATATAAATATAAATATAAATATAAATATAAATATAAATATAAATATAAATATAAATATAAATATAAATATAAATATAAATATAAATATAAATATAAATATAAATATAAATATAAATATAAATATAAATATAAATATAAATATAAATATAAATATAAATATAAATATAAATATAAATATAAATATAAATATAAATATAAATATAAATATAAATATAAATATAAATATAAATATAAATATAAATATAAATATAAATATAAATATAAATATAAATATAAATATAAATATAAATATAAATATAAATATAAATATAAATATAAATATAAATATAAATATAAATATAAATATAAATATAAATATAAATATAAATATAAATATAAATATAAATATAAATATAAATATAAATATAAATATAAATATAAATATAAATATAAATATAAATATAAATATAAATATAAATATAAATATAAATATAAATATAAATATAAATATAAATATAAATATAAATATAAATATAAATATAAATATAAATATAAATATAAATATAAATATAAATATAAATATAAATATAAATATAAATATAAATATAAATATAAATATAAATATAAATATAAATATAAATATAAATATAAATATAAATATAAATATAAATATAAATATAAATATAAATATAAATATAAATATAAATATAAATATAAATATAAATATAAATATAAATATAAATATAAATATAAATATAAATATAAATATAAATATAAATATAAATATAAATATAAATATAAATATAAATATAAATATAAATATAAATATAAATATAAATATAAATATAAATATAAATATAAATATAAATATAAATATAAATATAAATATAAATATAAATATAAATATAAATATAAATATAAATATAAATATAAATATAAATATAAATATAAATATAAATATAAATATAAATATAAATATAAATATAAATATAAATATAAATATAAATATAAATATAAATATAAATATAAATATAAATATAAATATAAATATAAATATAAATATAAATATAAATATAAATATAAATATAAATATAAATATAAATATAAATATAAATATAAATATAAATATAAATATAAATATAAATATAAATATAAATATAAATATAAATATAAATATAAATATAAATATAAATATAAATATAAATATAAATATAAATATAAATATAAATATAAATATAAATATAAATATAAATATAAATATAAATATAAATATAAATATAAATATAAATATAAATATAAATATAAATATAAATATAAATATAAATATAAATATAAATATAAATATAAATATAAATATAAATATAAATATAAATATAAATATAAATATAAATATAAATATAAATATAAATATAAATATAAATATAAATATAAATATAAATATAAATATAAATATAAATATAAATATAAATATAAATATAAATATAAATATAAATATAAATATAAATATAAATATAAATATAAATATAAATATAAATATAAATATAAATATAAATATAAATATAAATATAAATATAAATATAAATATAAATATAAATATAAATATAAATATAAATATAAATATAAATATAAATATAAATATAAATATAAATATAAATATAAATATAAATATAAATATAAATATAAATATAAATATAAATATAAATATAAATATAAATATAAATATAAATATAAATATAAATATAAATATAAATATAAATATAAATATAAATATAAATATAAATATAAATATAAATATAAATATAAATATAAATATAAATATAAATATAAATATAAATATAAATATAAATATAAATATAAATATAAATATAAATATAAATATAAATATAAATATAAATATAAATATAAATATAAATATAAATATAAATATAAATATAAATATAAATATAAATATAAATATAAATATAAATATAAATATAAATATAAATATAAATATAAATATAAATATAAATATAAATATAAATATAAATATAAATATAAATATAAATATAAATATAAATATAAATATAAATATAAATATAAATATAAATATAAATATAAATATAAATATAAATATAAATATAAATATAAATATAAATATAAATATAAATATAAATATAAATATAAATATAAATATAAATATAAATATAAATATAAATATAAATATAAATATAAATATAAATATAAATATAAATATAAATATAAATATAAATATAAATATAAATATAAATATAAATATAAATATAAATATAAATATAAATATAAATATAAATATAAATATAAATATAAATATAAATATAAATATAAATATAAATATAAATATAAATATAAATATAAATATAAATATAAATATAAATATAAATATAAATATAAATATAAATATAAATATAAATATAAATATAAATATAAATATAAATATAAATATAAATATAAATATAAATATAAATATAAATATAAATATAAATATAAATATAAATATAAATATAAATATAAATATAAATATAAATATAAATATAAATATAAATATAAATATAAATATAAATATAAATATAAATATAAATATAAATATAAATATAAATATAAATATAAATATAAATATAAATATAAATATAAATATAAATATAAATATAAATATAAATATAAATATAAATATAAATATAAATATAAATATAAATATAAATATAAATATAAATATAAATATAAATATAAATATAAATATAAATATAAATATAAATATAAATATAAATATAAATATAAATATAAATATAAATATAAATATAAATATAAATATAAATATAAATATAAATATAAATATAAATATAAATATAAATATAAATATAAATATAAATATAAATATAAATATAAATATAAATATAAATATAAATATAAATATAAATATAAATATAAATATAAATATAAATATAAATATTTTTTTTTTTTTTTTTTTTTTTTTCTCAATATTATTTATTGAATCTTCATACATTTAAATATGAACTAACAATAACACTATGCTAGTTGAAAAAACAGACAAGCCGGGCACATGGCGTTTTAACATAATTCGGGGACGCTGAATCCAGTGGTGGCCGCGGTTTTTTCAGATTGGCTCTGGTTTTCGAGATATACCGTTATTTCGAAAATGGAGGAGGTTGCTCAGCATATATTCGCCTAACTCAAAAACGGTTTAGTTTATTGAAATTACTAAAAAAACCGAAATTCCGCAATAAAATTTCATTTCGGAAAAGTAAAACTCTTTTTCTAATATGAGTAGTCGTTATTGAAACATAATTTTTTTTTTTGAAAAAAAAATTAATTTTTTTATCAAAATTTCGAAATTTTTGTTTTTTAAAAATTCATAAAAAATTAAAAAATGCAGCTAGGCTTCTAATTTTTTGCAGACTTATAAAAAACGAAGCTACAAACAAAACAAGCCATAAATGATTAAAATCTGTTTGCAACTTTTGATTTAATTCACAAAAGTCGGCAAATTTTAGTTAATTTAAGAATTTCATAAAACGCAATTTTTGCATGGGAGCCCCCTAAGGGATGGTGATAAAGGGAAAGTATAATTTGAGAAAATGTTAAGAACAAAAAACTAATGGAGGCCAGTCATACATTTTATCCCACTAGGAGTGACTCCTAGGCAGTTGTGGAACCTTTTCTTCAATATATATGAAGAATATAATTTATATGGAGCATTTCACAGGATTTTTTTTAATTTTAAAATTCTTTATTCAAAATTATGTACATATATATAAAGAATGTGCCAATGCAGAAAATGTATTTTTAATAACATTTTGACGTAAAATTTTTTAAATGCGGTTTTTGTGCCATTTACAATACAAAACAAAAAAACAAATATTCAAATGTATGCTATTCCAAAGAAATATGCATGCATTATTACCACACTTTCACTTTGCGGTAGGAATTTTGGAAAATCCACAGTTACCGATTAAAAAATTCTTAGAATTAAGAAATAAAGTCATAAATGCTTACATCTTTGTATTTTATTGTGCTTAAAAAACCACACAAAACGGTATTTTATTGTGCAGTCGAAACCGCACTAGTCGGTCTTGTAAAAAACTTAAATAACATATTCTATTGTTATACCTGGAACAGGTAGAAATATTAATCGTTCTGACTTTGTTTTTTTTTACAAAACATGGTCATGAAGGTCTCGACAGGTACTTTGATTAAAACAATTACAGTATAAATAAGAGTTCCTCAACCCCTTCACTCTCATATGGAAAGTACTTGCGAAAGTGATTAGTGAAGTTTAAAGCCTTTGACAGTCTTGTATCTAATCAGTTATATTGAAATATCTAAGATGGAGGCGTGTAAAAAGTTTATTTACTTTTGTTATGTGTGTGGGAAATATAAAAATATGCCAAGTCGCCGTAAAATCAGTAATGAAACAAGTACCTTGTATGAATCATATTTTTCTTTAAGTGTTATATATGGTAAGAGTTGGACACCATCAATAGTGTGTACACACTGCATTTACCAATTAAACAAGTGGGGCAAAAATGGAGACGCCATGCCATTTGGTGTTCCAATGATTTGGAGAGATCCCATAGTTCATGTTGAAGATGAGTGTTATACGTGCATAAATTATACAGCGGGTATGAACAGAAGAAAAATGACTTTATATCTTATACTGCAACAACATATGCTCGATTACCGCTGCCACATTCTGATGAAATTCCTGTTCCGGATAGCCAAATACCAACAGAACATATTCCCTCAATAATTCATTCTTTTGAAGCGGGTGGGCCAGCTACTTTAATGTATGAACCGTCATGCATCACGGTTCCATGCAGTCACAATGAAATCACGCAAGATCGTCTGGATATAATGGTACGGCGTCTAAAATTATCTCAAAGACAGAGCATTCTCTTAACAAAAGAGCTAAAACGAGCTAATATTTTAGCACCAGGTGTACAAATATACGGGGCTATCAATCGCCATAGACGATTTACGACTTTTTTTAAATCAATTGAGAATAATTCTATCGCGTATTGTACTGACATCCGTGGCTTGGTTTTAACAATGCAAAATGAATATAATCCTGGAGATTGGCGCTTATTCATTGATTCTTCCAAAAGTAGCTTAAAAGCAGTTTTGCTACATGCCACTAATTTAAAAAGTCCTATTCCGATAGCACTAAGCACAAATACTAAAGAGACATACGCATCCACAAGTGGAAAATATGCGCAGATTTAAAAGTGGTAGCTCTTTTAAGAGGCATGCAATTGGGCTATACTAAAAATATGTGCTTCATGTGCTTATGGAATACGCGTTTCGATGGCGACCAGTACAATACACGGGATTGGGCTTTACGTGAGGAAAGCAGATTGAATAGAAATAATGTTATTGAATTACCACTTGTGCCGATGGAAAAGATTTTGCTCCCTCCACTCCACATCAAACTGGGTATTGTAAAAAATTTTATAAAAGCATTGAGCCCAGATGGTGTTGCTTTTACCGAATTGCGCCGAATTTTTCCACGACTAAGCGGCATGAAAGTAAAAGAAGGTATAAACTGTAACTACTTTATTAAATTAGATTTATATTTCATATCATAATATTTTTATTTTAAAGGAATTCTTAATGGACCGGACATTCGTCGTCTTATGAAGGACCATCAATTTGAGGTTGCATTGAATGATATTGAGCTATTGGCCTGGAATTGTGTGAAATCAGTAATAGAAAATGTATTAGGAAATCATCGGTCTGAAAACTGGCGAATTTTAATCAAAAATATGCTAACCGCATTTAAAAACTTAAACGTAAGAATGTCATTGAAAATACATTTTTTGCATTACCATGCCGAAAAATTTAATGAACAATCACCAGCCGAGTCTGATGAACATGGCGAGAGATTTCACCAAGTAACAGCCAGGCTCGAACACTGGTATAGCGGCAAACAACTTGATTCGCTATTGGGGGATATTTGTTGGAATCTGCAGGAGGAAGAAGAATAAATTTCTAAATAAAAACTTTAACTTTAACTAATTAACAACAAAAATAAATGTTTTAAAATTTTTAAGTTTGGTTAATTTAAAAAATAAAAAAATTTCATCTATTATGAAAAAATTAAAAGTTGTAGACAGACTTTAATCACTTATAGCTTATTTTATTTGGAACTTTGTTTTTTATATGCGTAGAACCCTAGCCTTAAATTTGGCCCTGCAGCGCCTAGGATGCCCCTAGATGGGTCAAATGTATGACCAACCCCACTTAATTTTTCATCTCAATCATTTATTTCTAACATACCCACCCGCTATCTCCATTCCTTAAGGGGGCTTCTATACAAAATGTTCAATGCTAGGATAATAAAATGTATGACTGGCCTCCATTAGTTTTTTGTTCTTAACATTTTCTCAAATTATACTTTCCCTTTATCACCATCCCTTAGGGGGCTCCCATACAAATATTGCGTTTTATTAAATTCTTAAATTAATTAAAATTTGTCGACTTTTGTGAATAAAATCAAAAGTTGAAAACAGATTTTAATAATTTATGGCTTTTTTTGTTTGTAGCTTCGTTTTTTATAAGTCTGCAAAAAATTAGAAGCCTAGCTGCATCTTTTAATTTTTTATGAATTTTTAAAAAACAAAAATTTCGAAATTTTGATAAAAAAATTAATTTTTTTTTTTTTTTAAAAATTATGTTTCAATAACGACTACTCATATTAGCAAAAAAGTTTTACTTTTCTGAAATGAAATTTTATTGCGGAATTTCGGTTTTTTTAGTAATTTCAATAAACTTAACCGTTTTTGAGTTACGCGAATATATGTTGAGCAACCTCCTCCATTTTCGAAATAACGGTATATCTCGAAAACCAGAGCCAATCTGAAAAAACCACGGGCACCACTGGATTCAGCGTCCCCGAATTATCTTAAAACGCCATGTGCCCGGCTTGTCACGAAAAAAAAGTGTCAATTTCATGCACAGTGTAATTAATCAAATCTTAACCTAATACTTTATTTTATGTCCTGCCAGTGCCAGACAAAAATTTTCTTCATCACGGGTTCTGTTCACTTATCGAGGTGTTTGTCGCTCATCTAATTGGATAAGTGCTGCAGTGTCTCTTCTTCTTAAGCGAGTGTGGCCGCTATCATTTAAAATATTTCGTGCTAGTGGGTTTGGATGCAATTCGAGCCTTTTTAAGTATTTTACTGCATATTTCGTAATCATAGTTTTGACTAATGGAACATTGAGATCCTTGTGAATATTTGAGTTTTTTACATACCAAGGGGCAGCTGTGATTATTCGAAGAATTTTATTTTGGCGTCTTTGAATTTTTTCTATATTAGAGGCCGAGGCAGTGCCCCATAACTGAATACCATAGCACCAGATTGGCTTTAAGATGGAGTTGTAAAGAAGAAGTTTGCAGTCGAGACTAAGGACAGAGTTTCTACCAATAAGCCAATGAATTTGAATGGCTTTTAGTTTCATTTGAGTTAATTTTGCCTCTATATGGCATTTCCACGTTAATCGCCGATCCAGATGTATACCGAGATATTTTACATGCGAATGTTGAGGAATTATTTGATTGTTGATTGTAATATGGGGGCAAGATTCCCGGCGCAAGGTGAATGTTATATGCACGCATTTTTGCTCATTGAACATTATCCTCCATTGTCTTAACCATATTTCTAGTTGAAATATATGATGCTGTAAGTAACGAGATGCTTCATAACGGTTTTCGTGGACGCTTAGAAATGCTGTATCGTCTGCAAATGTTGAAGTTTGGGTGTAGTTGCTTGTTGGCATGTCCGAAGTATAAATTAAATATAATAGGGGGCCCAGGATGCTGCCTTGTGGGACTCCAGCGCCAATGGGCTGAGGTGAACTTAAGAAATTTCCTTCTTTAATAATAAATTGACGACCAACTAAGTAGCTTTCTAGCAGCTTGTGTGTGTTTGCTGGTAAATTTTGCTTCAATTTATGTAATAAGCCTTCATGCCAGACTTTATCAAAAGCTTGCGAAACATCGATGAAGAGTGCTGAGCAGTATTTTTTTTCTTCAAATGCTTTTCTTATGACATTTACTATTCGATGAGTCTGTTCGATTGTGCTGTGTTTTCTTCGAAATCCGAACTGATGGTTTGGAATACATCTATTTTCACTTAAAATCGGTGTTAATTTTGAAACTAATAATTTCTCAAATAGCTTTGACATATTTGATAATAAGCTAATAGGCCTATATGACTCAACTTTTGTATGATCTTTACCTGGCTTTGGTACCTTCCATTTTTGAGGATAGTATTCAAGGCGTAAAATAGCATTAAAAATAAAAAGAATAATTTTCTTTGCTGTGCGAGGTAGCTCTAAAAGCATTTTATTACTGATTTTATCAATACCAGGTGCCTTCTTAGTGTTTAAGTCACAAATAGCCTGTTCGATTTCTCTTATCTCAAATCTGAGGGGAATAGCTGCTCTAGCAGGAACAGGTGGTAACTCGACCGCCGTATCGTGAGATATATTTGGGGTAAATACGTTTTTTAAATGATTAACAAACAGATTTCCCTTTTCGTTATCATTTCTTGCCCAACTTCCGTTCAAGTTTCTTAATGGTGGCTTAGAGACAACTGGTCTTTTTAAATTTTTAGCTGCACGCCATAATGAGTAGTCTGATTGCTGAGTTGCATCAAGTTCCTTAAGATATTTTTGCAGAGAATCCGTTTTCTGTGTCTGTAGTAACTTTCTTAGCCTTCTTGTACCCTCTTTTAACAAACTCTTAAGTTGAGGGGATCTGTGCAATTGCCACTCTCTTCGAGCTCTTCTTTTTTCAGACAGGAGACGCTCAACATCTGTGGAATAAATTTTAGTATTTTTAGTTTTTTTTTGGGGTAATATTGGAATGTTGTACAGCTAGCTTCAGAAAACTGTCAAAATTAAGAATAGCGCGATCTACGTATTCCGGTGTACTAAGCGGAATATTTTCTGTGCAATGGGTGCTGAGATATTTTTTAAATTTTAGCCAATTGATTTGTGTAGCTGGCGTCGCTAAGTAACCAGTTGGAGATACAGTTCTATTGGGGTTCATTAAAGTAACAATTGTTGGTGTGTGGTCGGAAGATAATTCTAAGGAAGCTTCAACATAAATCGTTTCTAAGGGGATGTTTTTAACCACGCCAAAATCGATGACATCTGGTATTTTTTGCTGATCAGTAGGCCAATATGTTGGTTGTCCGCTCGCTATCACATTCAAATCCATTTTAGTAATAGTATTAAATAGAACACGACCCTTTGGTGTTATAAGTCGGGACCCCCAGAAGGTATGTTTAGCGTTATAATCGCCAGCGGCCAGGAAACAGGGTCCTAATGATTTAAAATATTTATAATATTGGCCTTCTGATATTGAATATCTAGGTGGGGAGTATAACGATGAGATTACTACGTTTCTATTTAATTCTTCAACGCAAATGTTTGTTGCTTGGAGATAATCTTCACGATGATCACCCATTAGGTAGTGTTTGACTCTGGTTTTTATTAAAATGGCAGAACCTCCACAAGCTCTATCTCGAGGGTCCTTTGTATCATATAGTATATATCCATTTATTTTAAACGTATTTTTTGAGGTCAAATGAGTTTCAGAAACCATCATGACATCAATTTGTTTATTTTTAAGAAAGTATTCTAGTTCATTTTTATGTTGGCGGATGCCGTTTGCGTTCCAAAAACAAATTTTTAAACTGTTCATGGCTTGTTAAGTACAGCTTGCAATAACATCGATTGCATTCTTAGAATTTCCTGCATCATATTACCCATTGTGTTCGTAAAATTATTAACTGTTTGCACTAATGTTTCCATGGTTTTTTCTAAACGACTTAAATTAGAAACTGGAGTTTCATCATTACTTGGCGAGGCACCTTGCATTGGCTCATGTTTTAATTTTAGGACGTTAGCATAAGAGGTTCTGTTATTACTAGACTGGGGGGCTTGAATTGCATTTGTGATAACTTGATTTGCAACCTGCATTTGAGGGGCATTTGTTTTCGGTCCAACCGTCTGCTTGACGATATTATATACAGGGCATCCTCTATAATTGGCAGTGTGATTACCGCCACAGTTGCTACATTTTTTTACGTTGGGGTCGGTTTTAGACTTATCGCAAGAAACTGTACCGTGTAACTCACCACATACTACGCAAACAGGGGGTAAGTAGCAGTATGCCTTTGTATGGCCAAATTCTTGGCAGTTTAAGCACTGAACAGGTCCATTTTTTTTGTGCGGCTCCTCAATTGTGATTTTTCTGTGTAGAATATATTTTAAACTATAAATGGGATGCGTTTCGTTTTTTTTTAACTTAATGTCGCCGGGCTCTAATTCTACTCGAAATAGTGGTTGTGGATTTTTGTCTCTATTTCTAATATTTACCACGTGTTTAATCTTGAAGCCTTTTTCTTCTAAGAAAGTTTTAATTTCCTCTGGGTCTACGCATGAATCAATTCCCTTGATCACCACCTGGAGACCTTTACTGCTCTTGAGTTGGTATGTATAAAAACTTTTTTTAAGTGCCTCAAATTTGTTAATAATTTTGCGAAAATCATTTTCATGATTCACTTGGATTTTCGTTTCATTTATGCTACCTCGCTTTATTGCGGCTACATAAAACGAATTTTCACCAATCAACGAAATTAAACTCTTTATTAGATCATTTGAGTTATGCTCCCTAAGATATATCGGGGGAGGCTTGGACGATCTTATGACGTTTGGTGCTTCAGACGATTCATCCTCCAGAATTGCAAAGCGATTTTGGGAATTTATTTTGTCAAAAGAAGGCACTTTTGATGCCGAAGCAACAGCTGAAGAGGTAGGGCTGCGACCCCGTTTGAGGACTGTTATATACCTGTCCATACCAACTTGGACTTGAGGCTTTTGGCAACTTTTTACAGGGGGGTTTTCCATTGCATTTGAGTTTTGGTTCATGGTATCATTTCCCACTAAATTTATTTTTGACGACGCGGCAATACTTGTTGGCCTGGCAACACTTGTTTCAAGGTCTAGTTTTAGTTTTTTTAATGAGTCACTATCCACCTTTTGTGTAAATAAAGAGGGTGAGAGGGAACGAGTACGAAAGATTGGCTTAGCCGTTAGGTAGTTAATATTGTTTTGTCTTGTTTTATTTATTTCAACATTATTTTCGTTTGCATGCACTGTCACATAAGCATTTCTATCATTTAATTTTATTGTTGTTACATTGTTTTTACTCATGCAAGAAATTGTTTTTGTTTTTCACCGTTTTACTGTGCTTTTAATGTTTTTATTATTTATTGTATTTTACAACAACGCCAAAAATAAGAAATTTAAACTAAAATGTTTGTGCACAGAATATGTATACATACACATGTATGAACATTCATACGTACATATGTATATATTTTTGCTTTATTTATCTTTATTTAATTTTCGTTTTAATTGTTCACTTTTATGTTAAATAATTTAAATAAAAAATATCATATATTTTCTAGCGTCCATTCGCTTAGTATTTATATTCCAAAATCAAATTTAATTAATAATAAATTAAAATCGTATGCGGGGTTGAAAATACACGTCCGTTTCCCAACAAAGCACAAACTGAACTGAAATATAAATATAAATATAAATATAAATATAAATATAAATATAAATATAAATATAAATATAAATATAAATATAAATATAAATATAAATATAAATATAAATATAAATATAAATATAAATATAAATATAAATATAAATATAAATATAAATATAAATATAAATATAAATATAAATATAAATATAAATATAAATATAAATATAAATATAAATATAAATATAAATATAAATATAAATATAAATATAAATATAAATATAAATATAAATATAAATATAAATATAAATATAAATATAAATATAAATATAAATATAAATATAAATATAAATATAAATATAAATATAAATATAAATATAAATATAAATATAAATATAAATATAAATATAAATATAAATATAAATATAAATATAAATATAAATATAAATATAAATATAAATATAAATATAAATATAAATATAAATATAAATATAAATATAAATATAAATATAAATATAAATATAAATATAAATATAAATATAAATATAAATATAAATATAAATATAAATATAAATATAAATATAAATATAAATATAAATATAAATATAAATATAAATATAAATATAAATATAAATATAAATATAAATATAAATATAAATATAAATATAAATATAAATATAAATATAAATATAAATATAAATATAAATATAAATATAAATATAAATATAAATATAAATATAAATATAAATATAAATATAAATATAAATATAAATATAAATATAAATATAAATATAAATATAATATAAATATAAATATAAATATAAATATAAATATAAATATAAATATAAATATAAATATAAATATAAATATAAATATAAATATAAATATAAATATAAATATAAATATAAATATAAATATAAATATAAATATAAATATAAATATAAATATAAATATAAATATAAATATAAATATAAATATAAATATAAATATAAATATAAATATAAATATAAATATAAATATAAATATAAATATAAATATAAATATAAATATAAATATAAATATAAATATAAATATAAATATAAATATAAATATAAATATAAATATAAATATAAATATAAATATAAATATAAATATAAATATAAATATAAATATAAATATAAATATAAATATAAATATAAATATAAATATAAATATAAATATAAATATAAATATAAATATAAATATAAATATAAATATAAATATAAATATAAATATAAATATAAATATAAATATAAATATAAATATAAATATAAATATAAATATAAATATAAATATAAATATAAATATAAATATAAATATAAATATAAATATAAATATAAATATAAATATAAATATAAATATAAATATAAATATAAATATAAATATAAATATAAATATAAATATAAATATAAATATAAATATAAATATAAATATAAATATAAATATAAATATAAATATAAATATAAATATAAATATAAATATAAATATAAATATAAATATAAATATAAATATAAATATAAATATAAATATAAATATAAATATAAATATAAATATAAATATAAATATAAATATAAATATAAATATAAATATAAATATAAATATAAATATAAATATAAATATAAATATAAATATAAATATAAATATAAATATAAATATAAATATAAATATAAATATAAATATAAATATAAATATAAATATAAATATAAATATAAATATAAATATAAATATAAATATAAATATAAATATAAATATAAATATAAATATAAATATAAATATAAATATAAATATAAATATAAATATAAATATAAATATAAATATAAATATAAATATAAATATAAATATAAATATAAATATAAATATAAATATAAATATAAATATAAATATAAATATAAATATAAATATAAATATAAATATAAATATAAATATAAATATAAATATAAATATAAATATAAATATAAATATAAATATAAATATAAATATAAATATAAATATAAATATAAATATAAATATAAATATAAATATAAATATAAATATAAATATAAATATAAATATAAATATAAATATAAATATAAATATAAATATAAATATAAATATAAATATAAATATAAATATAAATATAAATATAAATATAAATATAAATATAAATATAAATATAAATATAAATATAAATATAAATATAAATATAAATATAAATATAAATATAAATATAAATATAAATATAAATATAAATATAAATATAAATATAAATATAAATATAAATATAAATATAAATATAAATATAAATATAAATATAAATATAAATATAAATATAAATATAAATATAAATATAAATATAAATATAAATATAAATATAAATATAAATATAAATATAAATATAAATATAAATATAAATATAAATATAAATATAAATATAAATATAAATATAAATATAAATATAAATATAAATATAAATATAAATATAAATATAAATATAAATATAAATATAAATATAAATATAAATATAAATATAAATATAAATATAAATATAAATATAAATATAAATATAAATATAAATATAAATATAAATATAAATATAAATATAAATATAAATATAAATATAAATATAAATATAAATATAAATATAAATATAAATATAAATATAAATATAAATATAAATATAAATATAAATATAAATATAAATATAAATATAAATATAAATATAAATATAAATATAAATATAAATATAAATATAAATATAAATATAAATATAAATATAAATATAAATATAAATATAAATATAAATATAAATATAAATATAAATATAAATATAAATATAAATATAAATATAAATATAAATATAAATATAAATATAAATATAAATATAAATATAAATATAAATATAAATATAAATATAAATATAAATATAAATATAAATATAAATATAAATATAAATATAAATATAAATATAAATATAAATATAAATATAAATATAAATATAAATATAAATATAAATATAAATATAAATATAAATATAAATATAAATATAAATATAAATATAAATATAAATATAAATATAAATATAAATATAAATATAAATATAAATATAAATATAAATATAAATATAAATATAAATATAAATATAAATATAAATATAAATATAAATATAAATATAAATATAAATATAAATATAAATATAAATATAAATATAAATATAAATATAAATATAAATATAAATATAAATATAAATATAAATATAAATATAAATATAAATATAAATATAAATATAAATATAAATATAAATATAAATATAAATATAAATATAAATATAAATATAAATATAAATATAAATATAAATATAAATATAAATATAAATATAAATATAAATATAAATATAAATATAAATATAAATATAAATATAAATATAAATATAAATATAAATATAAATATAAATATAAATATAAATATAAATATAAATATAAATATAAATATAAATATAAATATAAATATAAATATAAATATAAATATAAATATAAATATAAATATAAATATAAATATAAATATAAATATAAATATAAATATAAATATAAATATAAATATAAATATAAATATAAATATAAATATAAATATAAATATAAATATAAATATAAATATAAATATAAATATAAATATAAATATAAATATAAATATAAATATAAATATAAATATAAATATAAATATAAATATAAATATAAATATAAATATAAATATAAATATAAATATAAATATAAATATAAATATAAATATAAATATAAATATAAATATAAATATAAATATAAATATAAATATAAATATAAATATAAATATAAATATAAATATAAATATAAATATAAATATAAATATAAATATAAATATAAATATAAATATAAATATAAATATAAATATAAATATAAATATAAATATAAATATAAATATAAATATAAATATAAATATAAATATAAATATAAATATAAATATAAATATAAATATAAATATAAATATAAATATAAATATAAATATAAATATAAATATAAATATAAATATAAATATAAATATAAATATAAATATAAATATAAATATAAATATAAATATAAATATAAATATAAATATAAATATAAATATAAATATAAATATAAATATAAATATAAATATAAATATAAATATAAATATAAATATAAATATAAATATAAATATAAATATAAATATAAATATAAATATAAATATAAATATAAATATAAATATAAATATAAATATAAATATAAATATAAATATAAATATAAATATAAATATAAATATAAATATAAATATAAATATAAATATAAATATAAATATAAATATAAATATAAATATAAATATAAATATAAATATAAATATAAATATAAATATAAATATAAATATAAATATAAATATAAATATAAATATAAATATAAATATAAATATAAATATAAATATAAATATAAATATAAATATAAATATAAATATAAATATAAATATAAATATAAATATAAATATAAATATAAATATAAATATAAATATAAATATAAATATAAATATAAATATAAATATAAATATAAATATAAATATAAATATAAATATAAATATAAATATAAATATAAATATAAATATAAATATAAATATAAATATAAATATAAATATAAATATAAATATAAATATAAATATAAATATAAATATAAATATAAATATAAATATAAATATAAATATAAATATAAATATAAATATAAATATAAATATAAATATAAATATAAATATAAATATAAATATAAATATAAATATAAATATAAATATAAATATAAATATAAATATAAATATAAATATAAATATAAATATAAATATAAATATAAATATAAATATAAATATAAATATAAATATAAATATAAATATAAATATAAATATAAATATAAATATAAATATAAATATAAATATAAATATAAATATAAATATAAATATAAATATAAATATAAATATAAATATAAATATAAATATAAATATAAATATAAATATAAATATAAATATAAATATAAATATAAATATAAATATAAATATAAATATAAATATAAATATAAATATAAATATAAATATAAATATAAATATAAATATAAATATAAATATAAATATAAATATAAATATAAATATAAATATAAATATAAATATAAATATAAATATAAATATAAATATAAATATAAATATAAATATAAATATAAATATAAATATAAATATAAATATAAATATAAATATAAATATAAATATAAATATAAATATAAATATAAATATAAATATAAATATAAATATAAATATAAATATAAATATAAATATAAATATAAATATAAATATAAATATAAATATAAATATAAATATAAATATAAATATAAATATAAATATAAATATAAATATAAATATAAATATAAATATAAATATAAATATAAATATAAATATAAATATAAATATAAATATAAATATAAATATAAATATAAATATAAATATAAATATAAATATAAATATAAATATAAATATAAATATAAATATAAATATAAATATAAATATAAATATAAATATAAATATAAATATAAATATAAATATAAATATAAATATAAATATAAATATAAATATAAATATAAATATAAATATAAATATAAATATAAATATAAATATAAATATAAATATAAATATAAATATAAATATAAATATAAATATAAATATAAATATAAATATAAATATAAATATAAATATAAATATAAATATAAATATAAATATAAATATAAATATAAATATAAATATAAATATAAATATAAATATAAATATAAATATAAATATAAATATAAATATAAATATAAATATAAATATAAATATAAATATAAATATAAATATAAATATAAATATAAATATAAATATAAATATAAATATAAATATAAATATAAATATAAATATAAATATAAATATAAATATAAATATAAATATAAATATAAATATAAATATAAATATAAATATAAATATAAATATAAATATAAATATAAATATAAATATAAATATAAATATAAATATAAATATAAATATAAATATAAATATAAATATAAATATAAATATAAATATAAATATAAATATAAATATAAATATAAATATAAATATAAATATAAATATAAATATAAATATAAATATAAATATAAATATAAATATAAATATAAATATAAATATAAATATAAATATAAATATAAATATAAATATAAATATAAATATAAATATAAATATAAATATAAATATAAATATAAATATAAATATAAATATAAATATAAATATAAATATAAATATAAATATAAATATAAATATAAATATAAATATAAATATAAATATAAATATAAATATAAATATAAATATAAATATAAATATAAATATAAATATAAATATAAATATAAATATAAATATAAATATAAATATAAATATAAATATAAATATAAATATAAATATAAATATAAATATAAATATAAATATAAATATAAATATAAATATAAATATAAATATAAATATAAATATAAATATAAATATAAATATAAATATAAATATAAATATAAATATAAATATAAATATAAATATAAATATAAATATAAATATAAATATAAATATAAATATAAATATAAATATAAATATAAATATAAATATAAATATAAATATAAATATAAATATAAATATAAATATAAATATAAATATAAATATAAATATAAATATAAATATAAATATAAATATAAATATAAATATAAATATAAATATAAATATAAATATAAATATAAATATAAATATAAATATAAATATAAATATAAATATAAATATAAATATAAATATAAATATAAATATAAATATAAATATAAATATAAATATAAATATAAATATAAATATAAATATAAATATAAATATAAATATAAATATAAATATAAATATAAATATAAATATAAATATAAATATAAATATAAATATAAATATAAATATAAATATAAATATAAATATAAATATAAATATAAATATAAATATAAATATAAATATAAATATAAATATAAATATAAATATAAATATAAATATAAATATAAATATAAATATAAATATAAATATAAATATAAATATAAATATAAATATAAATATAAATATAAATATAAATATAAATATAAATATAAATATAAATATAAATATAAATATAAATATAAATATAAATATAAATATAAATATAAATATAAATATAAATATAAATATAAATATAAATATAAATATAAATATAAATATAAATATAAATATAAATATAAATATAAATATAAATATAAATATAAATATAAATATAAATATAAATATAAATATAAATATAAATATAAATATAAATATAAATATAAATATAAATATAAATATAAATATAAATATAAATATAAATATAAATATAAATATAAATATAAATATAAATATAAATATAAATATAAATATAAATATAAATATAAATATAAATATAAATATAAATATAAATATAAATATAAATATAAATATAAATATAAATATAAATATAAATATAAATATAAATATAAATATAAATATAAATATAAATATAAATATAAATATAAATATAAATATAAATATAAATATAAATATAAATATAAATATAAATATAAATATAAATATAAATATAAATATAAATATAAATATAAATATAAATATAAATATAAATATAAATATAAATATAAATATAAATATAAATATAAATATAAATATAAATATAAATATAAATATAAATATAAATATAAATATAAATATAAATATAAATATAAATAAAATAAAAAGTTTTTTCGAGCTCGAGGCCAATTATTTGTAAAAAATATATGTATATTATTTATTAAATTATTTGTTCCAATATTTCGATATCCTTCGGATATCATTATCAAGACTGTAACAATATAAGAAAAACAACAATTTACGAAACATATTAACAAAGACTGTGCCAAATAAAAATAAAATACATAATTACAACAAAAAAGAAAACAAAACACTTACAATGAGTTACAAATATATTTGTAAGAGACGTATTACTATCTCCACATTTAATATTGCACTAACTTAACTATTTAATTTTCTTTTTTATTATGTGTCTATAGCTATTGGCGCAGTTTTCCGTGTCTGTTTTATAATTAATTCTCCTCTCCTTTGGTATATTTATTATATGAAGCATCTCTAAAGTATACCGTTTATTATATTTCGCCTCTCTTTGTAATATCTCCACATTTTTTAAGTTTGGTGTATGCAGTCTCTCTGCACAGTGGGATGCGAGTGCAGTTTTTTGTGTTGATATTTTATTAATGTTTTTAAAATCTGATTTATGTCCAGCTATACGAGTCTTAAGTTTATTTTTTGTAGTACCGACATAAACTTGATCGCATATGTCTTGGTCATTTCCTGCACAACTAATCTTATATACTACGTTAGTGTTATCCAATTTGTCAAGTTTACATTTGTTGTTTGAGAAAAGTTGTTTTAATGTATTTGTCGATGTGTGAGCAATCATAAATATGTCCTTATTATAAATGTGAGCATTCTTTATTCTCTCTGCGATACTTGGTACATACGTCATTGATTTATATATTTTCGTATTCTCTTTATGTTCCCTAGGTGGTTTTTTTCCATAGTTTTTAATTAAAGTTTCTATTATATTTTTAGGGAAAGAGTTTCTTGTAAGAATACTTTTAATTTTTTCTTTATTGGAAGAATGGAACGACTCATCGCTAATGGAAAGGACCCTGTTTATCAAATTGTTGGCCGTATTCATTATTATCTTTTTCGGTTGGCAAGAATTGAAATTAATAATTCTCCCTGAAGCCGTCGGTTTTTGGTACCAGTCTATTTTAATTATGTTTTTGCTCCTTATGACCAGGGTATCCAAGTATGGCAGTTTTCCGTTAACCTCCTCCTCCATTGTAAATTTAATGTTTTTATGAAATGCGTTCAGTTGTTCTAAGGTCCTTTCTATTGCACTTATCTTTATAATTCCAAAAAGGTCGTCAACATATTTCGTCAATAATTTAGGTTTTTCGTCCAGATTATTCATGCATGTTCCAAGGAGTTCCTCCATCACTATATCTGCCACAATAGGTGATGCCGGTGAACCCATTGGCAGTCCTTTGCATTGGATGTATACTTTGTCGTTGTACTTAAAATATCTGTTATCCTTAACGCAAAATCTTAGAATTCTCAAAAATAGTTCCTTTGGCATATTTGTATGTTTCTCTATGTCAATCCATTTGTTCTTTATAACATCTATTGCGTAGTCAACTGGTATACTTGGAAAAAGTGATACCACATCAAAGGAAACTAATTTTTCGTCCGTATCTATTGCACTGTTGTTTACCTTATGTCTAAATTGCACTGCATCCCTTACGTTGTAAATCGAAAATTCAGTAAGTTTTTTCAAAACATTTGTCAGTAATTTGCATAGCTCGCTGGACGGCGAGTTAACTGATGCACAGATTGGTCTAAGAGGGTAATCTTCCTTATGGATTTTAGGAAGTCCATATATTCTAGGTGCAGTTGCCGCGTCATTTTTCAGTCTTCTCTTTTCTATCACAGTTATATTATTGCACAAAAATAGTTCATCTACCAGGTCATGGCTCTTCTTCTTCAGCGATAATGTGGGATCTTTATTTGTCCACCTATATGTCATCATATCATTAAGGATATTCTTCATCCTAATATCATAATCCTTTTTCTCCATTGCTACTGTGACATTACCCTTATCCGCTTTTAATATAAGTATATTCTTGTTTTTGTGCAAAAATTTTCTAGTTTGTTCCACTGTACTAAGTACATAGCGTTCTCTCCTATTTAGATTTTGTTTGTTTATGTGATTTTCCAGCATTGAAGTGAACTGTGTTCTAGCTGTCTCTTGCTCTTCTTTGTCCTCTATAGTCTGGATGCAATCTTCTCCATCAGCAATCATTTTAAAAAAAATAGGAGAGAACGCTATGTACTTAGTACAGTGGAACAAACTAGAAAATTTTTGCACAAAAACAAGAATATACTTATATTAAAAGCGGATAAGGGTAATGTCACAGTAGCAATGGAGAAAAAGGATTATGATATTAGGATGAAGAATATCCTTAATGATATGATGACATATAGGTGGACAAATAAAGATCCCACATTATCGCTGAAGAAGAAGAGCCATGACCTGGTAGATGAACTATTTTTGTGCAATAATATAACTGTGATAGAAAAGAGAAGACTGAAAAATGACGCGGCAACTGCACCTAGAATATATGGACTTCCTAAAATCCATAAGGAAGATTACCCTCTTAGACCAATCTGTGCATCAGTTAACTCGCCGTCCAGCGAGCTATGCAAATTACTGACAAATGTTTTGAAAAAACTTACTGAATTTTCGATTTACAACGTAAGGGATGCAGTGCAATTTAGACATAAGGTAAACAACAGTGCAATAGATACGGACGAAAAATTAGTTTCCTTTGATGTGGTATCACTTTTTCCAAGTATACCAGTTGACTACGCAATAGATGTTATAAAGAACAAATGGATTGACATAGAGAAACATACAAATATGCCAAAGGAACTATTTTTGAGAATTCTAAGATTTTGCGTTAAGGATAACAGATATTTTAAGTACAACGACAAAGTATACATCCAATGCAAAGGACTGCCAATGGGTTCACCGGCATCACCTATTGTGGCAGATATAGTGATGGAGGAACTCCTTGGAACATGCATGAATAATCTGGACGAAAAACCTAAATTATTGACGAAATATGTTGACGACCTTTTTGGAATTATAAAGATAAGTGCAATAGAAAGGACCTTAGAACAACTGAACGCATTTCATAAAAACATTAAATTTACAATGGAGGAGGAGGTTAACGGAAAACTGCCATACTTGGATACCCTGGTCATAAGGAGCAAAAACATAATTAAAATAGACTGGTACCAAAAACCGACGGCTTCAGGGAGAATTATTAATTTCAATTCTTGCCAACCGAAAAAGATAATAATGAATACGGCCAACAATTTGATAAACAGGGTCCTTTCCATTAGCGATGAGTCGTTCCATTCTTCCAATAAAGAAAAAATTAAAAGTATTCTTACAAGAAACTCTTTCCCTAAAAATATAATAGAAACTTTAATTAAAAACTATGGAAAAAAACCACCTAGGGAACATAAAGAGAATACGAAAATATATAAATCAATGACGTATGTACCAAGTATCGCAGAGAGAATAAAGAATGCTCACATTTATAATAAGGACATATTTATGATTGCTCACACATCGACAAATACATTAAAACAACTTTTCTCAAACAACAAATGTAAACTTGACAAATTGGATAACACTAACGTAGTATATAAGATTAGTTGTGCAGGAAATGACCAAGACATATGCGATCAAGTTTATGTCGGTACTACAAAAAATAAACTTAAGACTCGTATAGCTGGACATAAATCAGATTTTAAAAACATTAATAAAATATCAACACAAAAAACTGCACTCGCATCCCACTGTGCAGAGAGACTGCATACACCAAACTTAAAAAATGTGGAGATATTACAAAGAGAGGCGAAATATAATAAACGGTATACTTTAGAGATGCTTCATATAATAAATATACCAAAGGAGAGGAGAATTAATTATAAAACAGACACGGAAAACTGCGCCAATAGCTATAGACACATAATAAAAAAGAAAATTAAATAGTTAAGTTAGTGCAATATTAAATGTGGAGATAGTAATACGTCTCTTACAAATATATTTGTAACTCATTGTAAGTGTTTTGTTTTCTTTTTTGTTGTAATTATGTATTTTATTTTTATTTGGCACAGTCTTTGTTAATATGTTTCGTAAATTGTTGTTTTTCTTATATTGTTACAGTCTTGATAATGATATCCGAAGGATATCGAAATATTGGAACAAATAATTTAATAAATAATATACATATATTTTTTACAAATAATTGGCCTCGAGCTCGAAAAAACTTTTTATTTTAATAATTTAAAAAAGGTCGAAGAAATACAAATTTAATTTAATATAAATATAAATATAAATATAAATATAAATATAAATATAAATATAAATATAAATATAAATATAAATATAAATATAAATATAAATATAAATATAAATATAAATATAAATATAAATATAAATATAAATATAAATATAAATATAAATATAAATATAAATATAAATATAAATATAAATATAAATATAAATATAAATATAAATATAAATATAAATATAAATATAAATATAAATATAAATATAAATATAAATATAAATATAAATATAAATATAAATATAAATATAAATATAAATATAAATATAAATATAAATATAAATATAAATATAAATATAAATATAAATATAAATATAAATATAAATATAAATATAAATATAAATATAAATATAAATATAAATATAAATATAAATATAAATATAAATATAAATATAAATATAAATATAAATATAAATATAAATATAAATATAAATATAAATATAAATATAAATATAAATATAAATATAAATATAAATATAAATATAAATATAAATATAAATATAAATATAAATATAAATATAAATATAAATATAAATATAAATATAAATATAAATATAAATATAAATATAAATATAAATATAAATATAAATATAAATATAAATATAAATATAAATATAAATATAAATATAAATATAAATATAAATATAAATATAAATATAAATATAAATATAAATATAAATATAAATATAAATATAAATATAAATATAAATATAAATATAAATATAAATATAAATATAAATATAAATATAAATATAAATATAAATATAAATATAAATATAAATATAAATATAAATATAAATATAAATATAAATATAAATATAAATATAAATATAAATATAAATATAAATATAAATATAAATATAAATATAAATATAAATATAAATATAAATATAAATATAAATATAAATATAAATATAAATATAAATATAAATATAAATATAAATATAAATATAAATATAAATATAAATATAAATATAAATATAAATATAAATATAAATATAAATATAAATATAAATATAAATATAAATATAAATATAAATATAAATATAAATATAAATATAAATATAAATATAAATATAAATATAAATATAAATATAAATATAAATATAAATATAAATATAAATATAAATATAAATATAAATATAAATATAAATATAAATATAAATATAAATATAAAAAAAAGATTTTGTTATTCGTGCTTAATTCCCAGTTTTTATTATTGATAAAAACACTTGAAATTTATTGTTGATGGGATAAGCTATTCCTATGCGCATTTCACTGGTTGCTTAGGCCAGATCATCAGGAAACTTCATCCATAAAGATTTTGGAAAAACTAAAGATACTAAACCAAATAAAACTGTTAAGCGTATGAGACTTAAAGCAACAGTTCTACTTGTAACAATATCAAAGTTTAAACAAAACACATCAACAATAAACAGTGGGTTTATCTCATCTTACATTCCCCACTACAATTAGTTGAAATTCTCTCAACATTAACTGTAGTTGTAAGTAGGTTAAGAAAAACAAAATAAAAACAAACAACAACTTACAAAAGATGTTGTCAATTAAGTGTTTTTTAGACCGTGCACTTGTCTGTTTATTATCAAAAAGTAATTTCAATTTTTGGGAATACAAAATTTTAATTTCAAAAGATTTTGTTATTCGTGCTTAATTCCCAGTTTTTATTATTGATAAAAACACTTGAAATTTATTGTTGATGGGATAAGCTATTCCTATGCGCATTTCACTGGTTGCTTAGGCCAGATCATCAGGAAACTTCATCCATAAAGATTTTGGAAAAACTAAAGATACTAAACCAAATAAAACTGTTAAGCGTATGAGACTTAAAGCAACAGTTCTACTTGTAACAATATCAAAGTTTAAACAAAACACATCAACAATAAACAGTGGGTTTATCTCATCTTACATTCCCCACTACAATTAGTTGAAATTCTCTCAACATTAACTGTAGTTGTAAGTAGGTTAAGAAAAACAAAATAAAAACAAACAACAACTTACAAAAGATGTTGTCAATTAAGTGTTTTTTAGACCGTGCACTTGTCTGTTTATTATCAAAAAGTAATTTCAATTTTTGGGAATACAAAATTTTAATTTCAAAAGATTTTGTTATTCGTGCTTAATTCCCAGTTTTTATTATTGATAAAAACACTTGAAATTTATTGTTGATGGGATAAGCTATTCCTATGCGCATTTCACTGGTTGCTTAGGCCAGATCATCAGGAAACTTCATCCATAAAGATTTTGGAAAAACTAAAGATACTAAACCAAATAAAACTGTTAAGCGTATGAGACTTAAAGCAACAGTTCTACTTGTAACAATATCAAAGTTTAAACAAAACACATCAACAATAAACAGTGGGTTTATCTCATCTTACATTCCCCACTACAATTAGTTGAAATTCTCTCAACATTAACTGTAGTTGTAAGTAGGTTAAGAAAAACAAAATAAAAACAAACAACAACTTACAAAAGATGTTGTCAATTAAGTGTTTTTTAGACCGTGCACTTGTCTGTTTATTATCAAAAAGTAATTTCAATTTTTGGGAATACAAAATTTTAATTTCAAAAGATTTTGTTATTCGTGCTTAATTCCCAGTTTTTATTATTGATAAAAACACTTGAAATTTATTGTTGATGGGATAAGCTATTCCTATGCGCATTTCACTGGTTGCTTAGGCCAGATCATCAGGAAACTTCATCCATAAAGATTTTGGAAAAACTAAAGATACTAAACCAAATAAAACTGTTAAGCGTATGAGACTTAAAGCAACAGTTCTACTTGTAACAATATCAAAGTTTAAACAAAACACATCAACAATAAACAGTGGGTTTATCTCATCTTACATTCCCCACTACAATTAGTTGAAATTCTCTCAACATTAACTGTAGTTGTAAGTAGGTTAAGAAAAACAAAATAAAAACAAACAACAACTTACAAAAGATGTTGTCAATTAAGTGTTTTTTAGACCGTGCACTTGTCTGTTTATTATCAAAAAGTAATTTCAATTTTTGGGAATACAAAATTTTAATTTCAAAAGATTTTGTTATTCGTGCTTAATTCCCAGTTTTTATTATTGATAAAAACACTTAGTTTTTCCAAAATCTTTATGGATGAAGTTTCCTGATGATCTGGCCTAAGCAACCAGTGAAATGCGCATAGGAATAGCTTATCCCATCAACAATAAATTTCAAGTGTTTTTATCAATAATAAAAACTGGGAATTAAGCACGAATAACAAAATCTTTTGAAATTAAAATTTTGTATTCCCAAAAATTGAAATTACTTTTTGATAATAAACAGACAAGTGCACGGTCTAAAAAACACTTAATTGACAACATCTTTTGTAAGTTGTTGTTTGTTTTTATTTTGTTTTTCTTAACCTACTTACAACTACAGTTAATGTTGAGAGAATTTCAACTAATTGTAGTGGGGAATGTAAGATGAGATAAACCCACTGTTTATTGTTGATGTGTTTTGTTTAAACTTTGATATTGTTACAAGTAGAACTGTTGCTTTAAGTCTCATACGCTTAACAGTTTTATTTGGTTTAGTATCTTTAGTTTTTCCAAAATCTTTATGGATGAAGTTTCCTGATGATCTGGCCTAAGCAACCAGTGAAATGCGCATAGGAATAGCTTATCCCATCAACAATAAATTTCAAGTGTTTTTATCAATAATAAAAACTGGGAATTAAGCACGAATAACAAAATCTTTTGAAATTAAAATTTTGTATTCCCAAAAATTGAAATTACTTTTTGATAATAAACAGACAAGTGCACGGTCTAAAAAACACTTAATTGACAACATCTTTTGTAAGTTGTTGTTTGTTTTTATTTTGTTTTTCTTAACCTACTTACAACTACAGTTAATGTTGAGAGAATTTCAACTAATTGTAGTGGGGAATGTAAGATGAGATAAACCCACTGTTTATTGTTGATGTGTTTTGTTTAAACTTTGATATTGTTACAAGTAGAACTGTTGCTTTAAGTCTCATACGCTTAACAGTTTTATTTGGTTTAGTATCTTTAGTTTTTCCAAAATCTTTATGGATGAAGTTTCCTGATGATCTGGCCTAAGCAACCAGTGAAATGCGCATAGGAATAGCTTATCCCATCAACAATAAATTTCAAGTGTTTTTATCAATAATAAAAACTGGGAATTAAGCACGAATAACAAAATCTTTTGAAATTAAAATTTTGTATTCCCAAAAATTGAAATTACTTTTTGATAATAAACAGACAAGTGCACGGTCTAAAAAACACTTAATTGACAACATCTTTTGTAAGTTGTTGTTTGTTTTTATTTTGTTTTTCTTAACCTACTTACAACTACAGTTAATGTTGAGAGAATTTCAACTAATTGTAGTGGGGAATGTAAGATGAGATAAACCCACTGTTTATTGTTGATGTGTTTTGTTTAAACTTTGATATTGTTACAAGTAGAACTGTTGCTTTAAGTCTCATACGCTTAACAGTTTTATTTGGTTTAGTATCTTTAGTTTTTCCAAAATCTTTATGGATGAAGTTTCCTGATGATCTGGCCTAAGCAACCAGTGAAATGCGCATAGGAATAGCTTATCCCATCAACAATAAATTTCAAGTGTTTTTATCAATAATAAAAACTGGGAATTAAGCACGAATAACAAAATCTTTTGAAATTAAAATTTTGTATTCCCAAAAATTGAAATTACTTTTTGATATAAATATAAATATAAATATAAATATAAATATAAATATAAATATAAATATAAATATAAATATAAATATAAATATAAATATAAATATAAATATAAATATAATATAAATATAAATATAAATATAAATATAAATATAAATATAAATATAAATATAAATATAAATATAAATATAAATATAAATATAAATATAAATATAAATATAAATATAAATATAAATATAAATATAAATATAAATATAAATAAATATAAATATAAATATAAATATAAATATAAATATAAATATAAATATAAATAAAATATAAATATAAATATAAATATAAATATAAATATAAATATAAATATAAATATAAATATAAATATAATATAAATATAAATATAAATATAAATATAAATATAAATATAAATATAAATATAAATATAAATATAAATATAAATATAAATATAAATATAAATATAAATATAAATATAAATATAAATATAAATATAAATATAAATATAAATATAAATATAAATATAAATATAAATATAAATATAAATATAAATATAAATATAAATATAAATATAAATATAAATATAAATATAAATATAAAATATAAATATAAATATAAATATAAATATAAATATAAATATAAATATAAATATAAATATAAATATAAATATAAATATAAATATAAATATAAATATAAATATAAATATAAATATAAATATAAATATAAATATAAATATAAATATAAATATAAATATAAATATAAATATAAATATAAATATAAATATAAATATAAATATAAATATAAATATAAATATAAATATAAATATAAATATAAATATAAATATAAATATAAATATAAATATAAATATAAATATAAATATAAATATAAATATAAATATAAATATAAATATAAATATAAATATAAATATAAATATAAATATAAATATAAATATAAATAAAATATAAATATAAATATAAATATAAATATAAATATAAATATAAATATAAATATAAATATAAATATAAATATAAATATAAATATAAATATAAATATAAATATAAATATAAATATAAATATAAATATAAATATAAATATAAATATAAATATAAATATAAATATAAATATAAATATAAATATAAATATAAATATAAATATAATATAAATATAAATATAAATATAAATATAAATATAAATATAAATATAAATATAAATAAAATATAAATATAAATATAAATATAAATATAAATATAAATATAAATATAAATATAAATATAAATATAAATATAAATATAAATATAAATATAAATATAAATATAAATATAAATATAAATATAAATATAAATATAAATATAAATATAAATATAAATATAAATATAAATATAAATATAAATATAAATATAAATATAAATATAAATATAAATATAAATATAAATATAAATATAAATATAAATATAAATATAAATATAAATATAAATATAAATATAAATATAAATATAAATATAAATATAAATATAAATATAAATATAAATATAAATATAAATATAAATATAAATATAAATATAAATATAAATATAAATATAAATATAAATATAAATATAAATATAAATATAAATATAAATATAAATATAAATATAAATATAAATATAAATATAAATATAAATATAAATATAAATATAAATATAAATATAAATATAAATATAAATATAAATATAAATATAAATATAAATATAAATATAAATATAAATATAAATATAAATATAAATATAAATATAAATATAAATATAAATATAAATATAAATATAATATAAATATAAATATAAATATAAATATAAATATAAATATAAATATAAATATAAATATAAATATAAATATAAATATAAATATAAATATAAATATAAATATAAATATAAATATAAATATAAATATAAATATAAATATAAATATAAATATAAATATAATATAAATATAAATATAAATAAATATAAATATAAATATAAATATAAATATAAATATAAATATAAATATAAATATAAATATAAATATAAATATAAATATAATATAAATATAAATATAAATATAAATATAATATAAATATAAATATAAATATAAATATAAATATAAATATAAATATAAATATAAATATAAATATAAATATAAATATAAATATAAATATAAATATAAATATAAATATAAATATAAATATAAATATAAATATAAATATAAATATAAATATAAATATAAATATAAATATAAATATAAATATAAATATAAATATAAATATAAATATAAATATAAATATAAATATAAATATAAATATAAATATAAATATAAATATAAATATAAATATAAATATAAATATAAATATAAATATAAATATAAATATAAATATAAATATAAATATAAATATAAATATAAATATAAATATAAATATAAATATAAATATAAATATAAATATAAATATAAATATAAATATAAATATAAATATAAATATAAATATAAATATAAATATAAATATAAATATAAATATAAATATAAATATAAATATAAATATAAATATAAATATAAATATAAATATAAATATAAATATAAATATAAATATAAATATAAATATAAATATAAATATAAATATAAATATAAATATAAATATAAATATAAATATAAATATAAATATAAAATAAAATATAAATATAAATATAAATATAAATATAATATAAATATAAATATAAATATAAATATAAATATAAATATAAATATAAATATAAATATAAATATAAATATAAATATAAATATAAATATAAATATAAATATAAATATAAATATAAATATAAATATAAATATAAATATAAATATAAATATAAATATAAATATAAATATAAATATAAATATAAATATAAATATAAATATAAATATAAATATAAATATAAATATAAATATAAATATAAATATAAATATAAATATAAATATAAATATAAATATAAATATAAATATAAATATAAATATAAATATAAATATAAATATAAATATAAATATAAATATAAATATAAATATAAATATAAATATAAATATAAATATAAATATAAATATAAATATAAATATAAATATAAATATAAATATAATATAAATATAAATAAATATAAATATAAATATAAATATAAATATAAATATAAATATAAATATAAATATAAATATAAATATAAATATAAATATAAATATAAATATAAATATAAATATAAATATAAATATAAATATAAATATAAATATAAATATAAATATAAATATAAATATAAATATAAATATAAATATAAATATAAATATAAATATAAATATAAATATAAATATAAATATAAATATAAATATAAATATAAATATAAATATAAATATAAAATATAAATATAAATATAAATATAAATATAAATATAAATATAAATATAATATAAATATAAATATAAATATAAATATAAATATAAATATAAATATAAATATAAATATAAATATAAATATAAATATAAATATAAATATAAATATAAATATAAATATAAATATAAATATAAATATAAATATAAATATAAATATAAAATATAAATATAAATATAAATATAAATATAAATATAAATATAAATATAAATATAAATATAAATATAAATATAAATATAAATAAATATAAATATAAATATAAATATAAATATAAATATAAATATAAATATAAATATAAATAATAAATATAAATATAAATATAAATATAAATATAAATATAAATATAAATATAAATATAAATATAAATATAAAATATAAATATAAATATAAATATAAATATAAATATAAATATAATATAAATATAAATATAAATATAAATATAAATATAAATATAAATATAAATATAAATATAAATATAAATATAAATATAAATATAAATATAAATATAAATATAAATATAAATATAAATATAAATATAAATATAAATATAAATATAAATATAAATATAATATAAATATAAATATAAATATAAATATAAATATAAATATAAATATAAATATAAATATAAATATAAATATAAATATAAATATAAATATAAATATAAATATAAATATAAATATAAATATAAATATAAATATAAATATAAATATAAATATAAATATAAATATAAATATAAATATAAATATAATATAAATATAAATATAAATATAAATATAAATATAAATATAAATATAAATATAAATATAAATATAAATATAAATATAAATATAAATATAAATATAAATATAAATATAAATATAAATATAAATATAAATATAAATATAAATATAAATATAAATATAAATATAAATATAAATATAAATATAAATATAAATATAAATATAAATATAAATATAAATATAAATATAAATATAAATATAAATATAAATATAAATATAAATATAAATATAAATATAAATATAAATATAAATATAAATATAAATATAAATATAAATATAAATATAAATATAAATATAAATATAAATATAAATATAAATATAAATATAAATATAAAATATAAATATAAATATAAATATAAATATAAATATAAATATAAATATAAATATAAATATAAATATAAATATAAATATAAATATAAATATAAATAAAATATAAATATAAATATAAATATAAATATAAATATAAATATAAATATAAATATAAATATAAATATAAATATAAATATAAATATAATATAAATATAAATATAAATATAAATATAAATATAAATATAAATATAAATATAAATATAAATATAAATATAAATATAAATATAAATATAAATATAAATATAAATATAAATATAAATATAAATATAAATATAAATATAAATATAAATATAAATATAAATATAAATATAAATATAAATATAAATATAAATATAAATATAAATATAAATATAAATATAAATATAAATATAAATATAAATATAAATATAAATATAAATATAAATATAATATAAATATAAATATAAATATAAATATAAATATAAATATAAATATAAATATAAATATAAATATAAATATAAATATAAATATAAATATAAATATAAATATAAATATAAATATAAATATAAATATAAATATAAATATAAATATAAATATAAATATAAATATAAATATAAATATAAATATAAATATAAATATAAATATAAATATAAAATATAAATATAAATATAAATATAAATATAAATATAAATATAAATATAAATATAATATAAATATAAATATAAATATAAATATAAATATAAATATAAATATAAATATAAATATAAATATAAATATAAATATAAATAAATATAAATATAAATATAAATATAAATATAAATATAAATATAAATATAAATATAAATATAAATATAAATATAAATATAAATATAAATATAAATATAAATATAAATATAAATATAAATATAAATATAAATATAAATATAAATATAAATATAAATATAAATATAAATATAAATATAAATATAAATATAAATATAAATATAAATATAAATATAAATATAATATAAATATAAATATAAATATAAATATAATATAAATATAATATAAATATAAATATAAATATAAATATAAATATAAATATAAATATAAATATAATATAAATATAAATATAAATATAAATATAAATATAAATATAAATATAAATATAAATATAAATATAAATATAAATATAAATATAAATATAAATATAAATATAAATATAAATATAAATATAAATATAATATAAATATAAATATAAATATAAATATAAATATAAATATAAATATAAATATAAATATAAATATAAATATAAATATAAATATAAATATAAATATAAATATAAATATAAATATAAATATAAATATAAATATAAATATAAATATAAATATAAATATAAATATAAATATAAATATAAATATAAATATAAATATAAATATAAATATAAATATAAATATAAATATAAATATAAATATAAATATAAATATAAATATAAATATAAATATAAATATAAATATAAATATAAATATAAATATAAATATAAATATAAATATAAATATAAATTATAAATATAAATATAAATATAAATATAAATATAAATATAAATATAAATATAAATATAAAATATAAATATAAATATAAATATAAATATAAATATAAATATAAATATAAATATAAATATAAATATAAATATAAATATAAATATAAATATAAATATAAATATAAATATAAATATAAATATAAATATAAATATAAATATAAATATAAATATAAATATAAATATAAATATAAATATAAATATAAATATAAATATAAATATAAATATAAATATAAATAAATATAAATATAAATAAATAAAATATAAATATAAATATAAATATAAATATAAATATAAATATAAATATAAATATAAATATAAATATAAATATAAATATAAATATAAATATAAATATAAATATAAATATAAATATAAATATAAATATAAATATAAATATAAATATAAATATAAATATAAATATAAATATAAATATAAATATAAATATAAATATAAATATAAATATAAATATAAATATAAATATAAATATAAATATAAATATAAATATAAATATAATATAAATATAAATATAAATATAAATATAAATATAAATATAAATATAAATATAAATATAAATATAAATATAAATATAAATATAAATATAAATATAAATATAAATATAAATTAAATATAAATATAAATATAAATATAAATATAAATATAAATATAAATATAAATATAATTAAATATAAATATAAATATAAATATAAATATAAATATAAATATAAATATAAATATAAATATAAATATAAATATAAATATAAATATAAATATAAATATAAATATAAATATAAATATAAATATAAATATAAATATAAATATAAATATAAATATAAATATAAATATAAATATAAATATAAATATAAATATAAATATAAATATAAATATAAATATAAATATAAATATAAATATAAATATAATATAAATATAAATATAAATATAAATATAAATATAAATATAAATATAAATATAAATATAAATATAAATATAAATATAAATATAAATATAAATATAAATATAAATATAAATATAAATATAAATATAAATATAAATATAAATATAAATATAAATATAAATATAAATATAAATATAAATATAAATATAAATATAAATATAAATATAAATATAAATAATAAATATAAATATAAATATAAATATAAATATAAATATAAATATAAATATAAATATAAATATAAATATAAATATAAATATAAATATAAATATAAATATAAATATAAATATAATATAAATATAATATAAATATAAATATAAATATAAATATAAATATAAATATATAAATATAAATATAAATATAAATATAAATATAAATATAAATATAAATATAAATATAAATATAAATATAAATATAAATATAAATATAAATATAAATATAAATATAAATATAAATATAAATATAAATATAAATATAAATATAAATATAAATATAAATATAAATATAAATATAAATATAAATATAAATATAAATATAAATATAAATATAAATATAAATATAAATATAAATATAAATATAAATATAAATATAATATAAATATAAATATAAATATAAATATAAATATAAATATAAATATAAATATAAATATAAATATAAATATAAATTATA
>CAWVPA010000009.1:0-44350 GCA_963931875.1 Pollenia griseotomentosa | reverse complement strand
GAAAATCCTGTGATCACTTCTAAAAATTGATTTTCTAAGGATTTTTATATTAAAAACATTAATGTGTTTTTCTTGTAAACTAGAAGAGCTAGAGCCAAAATAACGAAAATCTGTGATCACTTCTAAAAATTGATTTTCTAAGGATTTTTATATAAAAACTTAAATGTGTTTTTCTTGTAAACTAGAAGAGCTAGAGCCAAAATAACGAAAATCTGTGATCACTTCTAAAAATTGATTTTCTAAGGATTTTTATATAAAAACTTTAAATGTGTTTTTCTTGTAAACTAGAAGAGCTAGAGCCAAAATAACGAAAATCTGTGATCACTTCTAAAAATTGATTTTCTAAGGATTTTTATATAAAAACTTTAAATGTGTTTTTCTTGTAAACTAGAAGAGCTAGAGCCAAAATAACGAAAATCTGTGATCACTTCTAAAAATTGATTTTCTAAGGATTTTTATATAAAAACTTTAAATGTGTTTTTCTTGTAAACTAGAAGAGCTAGAGCCAAAATAACGAAAATCTGTGATCACTTCTAAAAATTGATTTCTAAGGATTTTTATATAAAAACTTTAAATGTGTTTTTCTTGTAAACTAGAAGAGCTAGAGCCAAAATAACGAAAATCTGTGATCACTTCTAAAAATTGATTTTCTAAGGATTTTTATATAAAAACTTTAAATGTGTTTTTCTTGTAAACTAGAAGAGCTAGAGCCAAAATAACGAAAATCTGTGATCACTTCTAAAAATTGATTTTCTAAGGATTTTTATATATAAAAACTTTAAATGTGTTTTTCTTGTAAACTAGAAGAGCTAGAGCCAAAATAACGAAAATCTGTGATCACTTCTAAAAATTGATTTTCTAAGGATTTTTATATAAAAACTTTAAATGTGTTTTTCTTGTAAACTAGAAGAGCTAGAGCCAAAATAACGAAAATCTGTGATCACTTCTAAAAATTGATTTCTAAGGATTTTTATATAAAAACTTTAAATGTGTTTTTCTTGTAAACTAGAAGAGCTAGAGCCAAAATAACGAAAATCTGTGATCACTTCTAAAAATTGATTTTCTAAGGATTTTTATATAAAAACTTTAAATGTGTTTTTCTTGTAAACTAGAAGAGCTAGAGCCAAAATAACGAAAATCTGTGATCACTTCTAAAAATTGATTTTCTAAGGATTTTTATATAAAAACTTTAAATGTGTTTTCTTGTAAACTAGAAGAGCTAGAGCCAAAATAACGAAAATCTGTGATCACTTCTAAAAATTGATTTTCTAAGGATTTTTATATAAAAACTTTAAATGCTGTTTTCTTGTAAACTAGAAGAGCTAGAGCCAAAATAACGAAAATCTGTGATCACTTCTAAAAATTGATTTTCTAAGGATTTTTATATAAAAACTTTAAATGCGTTTTTCTTGTAAACTAGAAGAGCTAGAGCCAAAATAACGAAAATCTGTGATCACTTCTAAAAATTGATTTTCTAAGGATTTTTATATAAAACTTTAAATGCGTTTTTCTTGTAAACTAGAAGAGCTAGAGCCAAAATAACGAAAATCTGTGATCACTTCTAAAAATTGATTTTCTAAGGATTTTTATATAAAAACTTTAAATGCGTTTTTCTTGTAAACTAGAAGAGCTAGAGCCAAAATAACGAAAATCTGTGATCACTTCTAAAAATTGATTTTCTAAGGATTTTTATATAAAAACTTTAAATGCGTTTTTCTTGTAAACTAGAAGAGCTAGAGCAAAATAACGAAAATCTGTGATCACTTCTAAAAATTGATTTTCTAAGGATTTTTATATAAAAACTTTAAATGTTTTTTCTTGTAAACTAGAAGAGCTAGAGCCAAAATAACGAAAATCTGTGATCACTTCTAAAAATTGATTTTCCTAAGGATTTTTATATAAAACTTTAAATGTGTTTTTCTTGTAAACTAGAAGTAGCTAAGCCAAAATATGATCACTTCTAAAAATTGATTTTCTAAGGATTTTTATATTAAAAACTTTAAATGTGTTTTTCTTGTAAACTAGAAGAGCTAGAGCCAAAATAACGAAAATCTGTGATCACTTCTAAAAATTGATTTTCTAAGGATTTTTATATAAAAACTTTAAATGTGTTTTTCTTGTAAACTAGAAGAGCTAGAGCCAAAATAACGAAAATCTGTGATCACTTCTAAAAATTGATTTTCTAAGGATTTTTATATAAAAACTTTAAATGTGTTTTTCTTGTAAACTAGAAGAGCTAGAGCCAAAATAACGAAAATCTGTGATCACTTCTAAAAATTGATTTTCTAAGGATTTTAATATAAAAACTTTAAATGTGTTTTTCTTGTAAACTAGAAGAGCTAGAGCCAAATAACGAAAATCTGTGATCACTTCTAAAAATTGATTTTCTAAGGATTTTTATATAAAAACTTTAAAATGTGTTTTTCTTGTAAACTAGAAGAGCTAGAGCCAAAATAACGAAAATCTGTGATCACTTCTAAAAATTGATTTTCTAAGGATTTTTATATAAAAACTTTAAATGTGTTTTTCTTGTAAACTAGAAGAGCTAGAGCCAAAATAACGAAAATCTGTGATCACTTCTAAAAATTGATTTTCTAAGGATTTTTAATATAAAAACTTTAAATGTGTTTTTCTTGTAAACTAGAAGAGCTAGAGCCAAAATAACGAAAATCTGTGATCACTTCTAAAAATTGATTTTCTAAGGATTTTTATATAAAACTTTAAATGTGTTTTTCTTGTAAACTAGAAGAGCTAGAGCCAAAATAACGAAAATCTGTGATCACTTCTAAAAATTGATTTTCTAAGGATTTTTATATAAAAACTTTAAATGTGTTTTTCTTGTAAACTAGAAGAGCTAGAGCCAAATAACGAAAATCTGTGATCACTTCTAAAAATTGATTTTCTAAGGATTTTTATATAAAAACTTTAAATGCGTTTTCTTGTAAACTAGAAGAGCTAGAGCCAAAATAACGAAAATCTGTGATCACTTCTAAAAATTGATTTTCTAAGGATTTTTATATAAAAACTTTAAATGTGTTTTTCTTGTAAACTAGAAGAGCTAGAGCCAAAATAACGAAAATCTGTGATCACTTCTAAAAATTGATTTTCTAAGGATTTTTATATAAAAACTTTAAATGTGTTTTTCTTGTAAACTAGAAGAGCTAGAGCCAAAATAACGAAAATCTGTGATCACTTCTAAAAATTGATTTTCTAAGGATTTTTATATAAAAACTTTAAATGTGTTTTCTTGTAAACTAGAAGAGCTAGAGCCAAAATAACGAAAATCTGTGATCACTTCTAAAAATTGATTTTCTAAGGATTTTTATATAAAAACTTTAAATGTGTTTTTCTTGTAAACTAGAAGAGCTAGAGCCAAAATAACGAAAATCTGTGATCACTTCTAAAAATTGATTTTCTAAGGATTTTTATATAAAAACTTTAAATGTGTTTTTCTTGTAAACTAGAAGAGCTAGAGCCAAAATAACGAAAATCTGTGATCACTTCTAAAAATTGATTTTCTAAGGATTTTTATATAAAAACTTTAAATGTGTTTTTCTTGTAAACTAGAAGAGCTAGAGCCAAAATAACGAAAATCTGTGATCACTTCTAAAAATTGATTTTCTAAGGATTTTTATATAAAAACTTTAAATGTGTTTTTCTTGTAAACTAGAAGAGCTAGAGCCAAAATAACGAAAATCTGTGATCACTTCTAAAAATTGATTTTCTAAGGATTTTTATATAAAAACTTTAAATGTGTTTTTCTTGTAAACTAGAAGAGCTAGAGCCAAAATAACGAAAATCTGTGATCACTTCTAAAAATTGATTTTCTAAGGATTTTTATATAAAAACTTTAAATGTGTTTTTCTTGTAAACTAGAAGAGCTAGAGCCAAAATAACGAAAATCTGTGATCACTTCTAAAAATTGATTTTCTAAGGATTTTATATAAAAACTTTAAATGCGTTTTTCTTGTAAACTAGAAGAGCTAGAGCCAAAATAACGAAAATCTGTGATCACTTCTAAAAATTGATTTTCTAGGGATTTTTATATAAAAACTTTAAATGCGTTTTTCTTGTAAACTAGAAGAGCTAGAGCCAAAATACGAAAATCTGTGATCACTTCTAAAAATTGGATTTTCTAAGGATTTTTATATGAAAACTTTAAATGCGTTTTTCTTGTAAAACTAGAAGAGCTAGAGCCAAAATAACGAAAATCTGTGATCACTTCTAAAAATTGGATTTTCTAAGGATTTTTATATAAAAACTTTAAATGCGTTTTTCTTGTAAACTAGAAGAGCTAGAGCCAAAATAACGAAAATCTGTGATCACTTCTAAAAATTGATTTTCTAGGGATTTTTATATAAAAACTTTAAATGCGTTTTTCTTGTAAACTAGAAGAGCTAGAGCCAAAATAACGAAAATCTGTGATCACTTCTAAAAATTGATTTTCTAGGATTTTTATATAAAAACTTTAAATGCGTTTTTCTTGTAAACTAGAAGAGCTAGAGCCAAAATAACGAAAATCTGTGATCACTTCTAAAAATTGATTTTCTAGGGATTTTTATATAAAAACTTTAAATGCGTTTTTCTTGTAAACTAGAAGAGCTAGAGCCAAAATAACGAAAATCTGTGATCACTTCTAAAAATTGATTTTCTAGGGATTTTTATATAAAAACTTTAAATGCGTTTTTCTTGTAAACTAGAAGAGCTAGAGCCAAAATAACGAAAATCTGTGATCACTTCTAAAAATTGATTTTGTAGGGATTTTTATATAAAAACTTTATATGCGTTTTTCTTGTAAACTAGAAGAGCTAGAGCCAAAATAACGAAAATCTGTGATCACTTCTAAAAATTGATTTTCTAAGGATTTTTATATAAAAACTTTAAATGCGTTTTTCTTGTAAACTAGAAGAGCTAGAGCCAAAATAACGAAAATCTGTGATCACTTCTAAAAATTGATTTTCTAGGGATTTTTATATAAAAACTTTAAATGCGTTTTTCTTGTAAACTAGAAGAGCTAGAGCCAAAATAACGAAAATCTGTGATCACTTCTAAAATTGATTTTCTAAGGATTTTTATATAAAAACTTTAAATGCGTTTTTCTTGTAAGCTAGAAGAGCTAGAGCCAAAATAACGAAAATCTGTGATCACTTCTAAAAATTGATTTTCTAGGGATTTTTATATAAAAACTTTAAATGCGTTTTTCTTGTAAAGCTAGAAGAGCTAGAGCCAAAATAACGAAAATCTGTGATCACTTCTAAAAATTGATTTTCTTGGGATTTTTATATAAAAACTTTAAATGCGTTTTTCTTGTAAAGCTAGAAGAGCTAGAGCCAAAATAACGAAAATCTGTGATCACTTCTAAAAATTGATTTTCTAGGGATTTTTATATAAAAACTTTAAATGCGTTTTTCTTGTAAACTAGAAGAGCTAGAGCCAAAATAACGAAAATCTGTGATCACTTCTAAAATTGATTTTGTTGGGATTTTTATATAAAACTTTATATGCGTTTTTCTTGTAAACTAGAAGAGCTAGAGCCAAAATAACGAAAATCTGTGATCACTTCTAAAAATTGATTTTCTAAGGATTTTTATATAAAAACTTTAAATGCGTTTTTCTTGTAAGCTAGAAGAGCTAGAGCCAAAATAACGAAAATCTGTGATCACTTCTAAAAATTGATTTTCTAGGGATTTTTATATAAAAACTTTAAATGCGTTTTTCTTGTAAACTAGAAGAGCTAGAGCCAAAATAACGAAAATCTGTGATCACTTCTTAAAATTGATTTTGTTGGGATTTTTATATAAAAACTTTATATGCGTTTTTCTTGTAAACTAGAAGAGCTAGAGCCAAAATAACGAAAATCTGTGATCACTTCTAAAAATTGATTTTGTTGGGATTTTTATATAAAAACTTTATATGCGTTTTTCTTGTAAACTAGAAGAGCTAGAGCCAAAATAACGAAAATCTGTGATCACTTCTAAAAATTGATTTTCTAAGGATTTTTATATAAAAACTTTAAATGCGTTTTTCTTGTAAACTAGAAGAGCTAGAGCCAAAATAACGAAAATCTGTGATCACTTCTAAAAATTGATTTTGTTGGGATTTTTATATAAAAACTTTATATGCGTTTTTCTTGTAAACTAGAAGAGCTAGAGCCAAAATAACGAAAATCTGTGATCACTTCTAAAATTGATTTGCTAAGGATTTTATATAAAAACTTTAAATGCGTTTTTCTTGTAAACTAGAAGAGCTAGAGCCAAAATAACGAAAATCTGTGATCACTTCTAAAAATTGATTTTCTAGGGATTTTTATATAAAAACTTTAAATGCGTTTTCTTGTAAACTAGAAGAGCTAGAGCCAAAATAACGAAAATCTGTGATCACTTCTAAAAATTGATTTTCTAGGGATTTTTATATAAAAACTTTAAATGCGTTTTTCTTGTAAACTAGAAGAGCTAGAGCCAAAATAACGAAAATCTGTGATCACTTCTAAAAATTGATTTTCTAGGGATTTTTATATAAAAACCTTAAGTGCGTTTTTCTTGTAAACTAGAAGAGCTAGAGCCAAAATAACGAAAATCTGTGATCACTTCTAAAAATTGATTTTCTAGGGATTTTTATATAAAAACTTTAAATGCGTTTTCTTGTAAACTAGAAGAGCTAGAGCCAAAATAACGAAAATCTGTGATCACTTCTAAAAATTGATTTTCTAGGGATTTTTATATAAAAACTTTAAATGCGTTTTTCTTGTAAACTAGAAGAGCTAGAGCCAAAATAACGAAATCTGTGATCACTTCTAAAAATTGATTTTCTAGGGATTTTTATATAAAAACTTTAAATGCGTTTTTCTTGTAAACTAGAAGAGCTAGAGCCAAAATAACGAAAATCTGTGATCACTTCTAAAAATTGATTTTCTAAGGATTTTTATATAAAACTTTAAATGCGTTTTTCTTGTAAACTAGAAGAGCTAGAGCCAAAATAACGAAAATCTGTGATCACTTCTAAAAATTGATTTTCTAGGGATTTTTATATAAAAACTTTAAATGCGTTTTTCTTGTAAACTAGAAGAGCTAGAGCCAAAATAACGAAAATCTGTGATCACTTCTTAAAATTGATTTTCTAGGGATTTTTATATAAAAACTTTAAATGCGTTTTTCTTGTAAGCTAGAAGAGCTAGAGCCAAAATAACGAAAATCTGTGATCACTTCTAAAAATTGATTTTCTAGGATTTTTATATAAAAATTTAAATGCGTTTTTCTTGTAAACTAGAAGAGCTAGAGCCAAATAACGAAAATCTGTGATCACTTCTTAAAATTGATTTTGTTGGGATTTTATATAAAAACTTTATATGCGTTTTTCTTGTAAACTAGAAGAGCTAGAGCCAAAATAACGAAAATCTGTGATCACTTCTAAAATTGATTTTCTAAGGATTTTTATATAAAAACTTAAATGCGTTTTTCTTGTAAGCTAGAAGAGCTAGAGCCAAAATAACGAAAATCTGTGATCACTTCTAAAAATTGATTTTCTAGGGATTTTTATATAAAAACTTTAAATGCGTTTTTCTTGTAAACTAGAAGAGCTAGAGCCAAAATAACGAAAATCTGTGATCACTTCTTAAAATTGATTTTGTTGGGATTTTTATATAAAAACTTTATATGCGTTTTTCTTGTAACTAGAAGAGCTAGAGCCAAAATAACGAAAATCTGTGATCACTTCTAAAAATTGATTTTCTAAGGATTTTTATATAAAAACTTTAAATGCGTTTTTCTTGTAAGCTAGAAGAGCTAGAGCCAAAATAACGAAAATCTGTGATCACTTCTAAAAATTGATTTTCTAGGGATTTTTATATAAAACTTTAAATGCGTTTTTCTTGTAAACTAGAAGAGCTAGAGCCAAAATAACGAAAATCTGTGATCACTTCTAAAATTGATTTTGTTGGGATTTTTATATAAAAACTTTATATGCGTTTTTCTTGTAAACTAGAAGAGCTAGAGCCAAAATAACGAAAATCTGTGATCACTTCTAAAATTGATTTTCTAAGGATTTTTATATAAAAACTTTAAATGCGTTTTTCTTGTAACTAGAAGAGCTAGAGCCAAAATAACGAAAATCTGTGATCACTTCTAAAAATTGATTTTGTTGGGATTTTTATATAAAAACTTTATATGCGTTTTTCTTGTAAACTAGAAGAGCTAGAGCCAAAATAACGAAAATCTGTGATCACTTCTAAAAATTGATTTTCTAAGGATTTTTATATAAAAACTTTAAATGCGTTTTTCTTGTAAACTAGAAGAGCTAGAGCCAAAATAACGAAAATCTGTGATCACTTCTAAAAATTGATTTTGTTGGGATTTTTATATAAAAACTTTATATGCGTTTTCTTGTAACTAGAAGAGCTAGAGCCAAAATAACGAAAATCTGTGATCACTTCTAAAAATTGATTTTCTAAGGATTTTTATATAAAAACTTTAAATGCGTTTTTCTTGTAAACTAGAAGAGCTAGAGCCAAAATAACGAAAATCTGTGATCACTTCTAAAAATTGATTTTCTAGGATTTTTATATAAAACTTTAAATGCGTTTTTCTTGTAAACTAGAAGAGCTAGAGCCAAAATAACGAAAATCTGTGATCACTTCTAAAAATTGATTTTCTAGGGATTTTTATATAAAAACTTTAAATGCGTTTTTCTTGTAAACTAGAAGAGCTAGAGCCAAATAACGAAAATCTGTGATCACTTCTAAAAATTGATTTTCTAGGATTTTTATATAAAAACTTTAAAGTGCGTTTTTCTTGTAAACTAGAAGAGCTAGAGCCAAAATAACGAAAATCTGTGATCACTTCTAAAATTGATTTTCTAGGATTTTTATATAAAAACTTTAAATGCGTTTTTCTTGTAAACTAGAAGAGCTAGAGCCAAAATAACGAAATCTGTGATCACTTCTAAAAATTGATTTTCTAGGGATTTTTATATAAAAACTTTAAATGCGTTTTCTTGTAAACTAGAAGAGCTAGAGCCAAATAACGAAAATCTGTGATCACTTCTAAAAATTGATTTTCTAGGGATTTTTATATAAAAACTTTAAATGCGTTTTTCTTGTAAACTAGAAGAGCTAGAGCCAAAATAACGAAAATCTGTGATCACTTCTAAAATTGATTTTCTAAGGGATTTTTATATAAAAACTTTAAATGCGTTTTTCTTGTAAACTAGAAGAGCTAGAGCCAAAATAACGAAAATCTGTGATCACTTCTAAAAATTGATTTTCTAGGGATTTTTATATAAAAACTTTAAATGCGTTTTTCTTGTAAACTAGAAGAGCTAGAGCCAAAATAACGAAAATCTGTGATCACTTCTAAAAATTGATTTTCTAGGATTTTTATATAAAAACTTTAAATGCGTTTTTCTTGTAAACTAGAAGAGCTAGAGCCAAAATAACGAAAATCTGTGATCACTTCTAAAAATTGATTTTCTAAGGATTTTTATATAAAAACTTTAAATGCGTTTTTCTTGTAAACTAGAAGAGCTAGAGCCAAAATAACGAAAATCTGTGATCACTTCTAAAAATTGATTTTCTAAGGATTTTTATATAAAAACTTTAAATGCGTTTTTCTGTAAAGCTAGAAGAGCTAGAGCCAAAATAACGAAAATCTGTGATCACTTCTAAAAATTGATTTTCTAGGGATTTTTATATAAAAACTTTAAATGCGTTTTTCTTGTAAACTAGAAGAGCTAGAGCCAAAATAACGAAAATCTGTGATCACTTCTAAAAATTGATTTTCTAAGGATTTTATATAAAAACTTTAAATGCGTTTTTCTTGTAAACTAGAAGAGCTAGAGCCAAAAATAACGAAAATCTGTGATCACTTCTAAAAATTGATTTTCTAAGGATTTTTATATAAAAACTTTAAATGCGTTTTTCTTGTAAACTAGAAGAGCTAGAGCCAAAATAACGAAAATCTGTGATCACTTCTAAAAATTGATTTTCTAAGGATTTTTATATAAAAACTTTAAATGCGTTTTTCTTGTAAACTAGAAGAGCTAGAGCCAAAATAACGAAAATCTGTGATCACTTCTAAAATTGATTTTCTAAGGATTTTTATATAAAAACTTTAAATGCGTTTTTCTTGTAAGCTAGAAGAGCTAGAGCCAAAATAACGAAAATCTGTGATCACTTCTAAAAATTGATTTTCTAGGGATTTTTATATAAAAACTTTAAATGCGTTTTTCTTGTAAACTAGAAGAGCTAGAGCCAAAATAACGAAAATCTGTGATCACTTCTTAAAATTGATTTGTTAGGGATTTTTATATAAAAACTTTATATGCGTTTTTCTTGTAAACTAGAAGAGCTAGAGCCAAAATAACGAAAATCTGTGATCACTTCTAAAAATTGATTTTCTAAGGATAGAGCTAGAGCCAAAATAACGAAAATCTGTGATCACTTCTAAAATTGATTTTCTAGGGATTTTTATATAAAAACTTTAAATGCGTTTTTCTTGTAAACTAGAAGAGCTAGAGCCAAAATAACGAAAATCTGTGATCACTTCTAAAAATTGATTTTGTTGGGATTTTTATATAAAAACTTTATATGCGTTTTCTTGTAAACTAGAAGAGCTAGAGCCAAAATAACGAAAATCTGTGATCACTTCTAAAAATTGATTTTCTAAGGATTTTTATATAAAAACTTTAAATGCGTTTTTCTTGTAAACTAGAAGAGCTAGAGCCAAAATAACGAAAATCTGTGATCACTTCTAAAAATTGATTTTCTAGGGATTTTTATATAAAAACTTTAAATGCGTTTTTCTTGTAAACTAGAAGAGCTAGAGCCAAAATAACGAAAATCTGTGATCACTTCTAAAAATTGATTTCTAGGGATTTTTATATAAAACTTTAAATGCGTTTTTCTTGTAAACTAGAAGAGCTAGAGCCAAAATAACGAAAATCTGTGATCACTTCTAAAAATTGATTTTGTTGGGATTTTTATATAAAAACTTTATATGCGTTTTTCTTGTAAACTAGAAGAGCTAGAGCCAAAATAACGAAAATCTGTGATCACTTCTAAAAATTGATTTTCTAGGGATTTTTATATAAAAACTTTAAATGCGTTTTTCTTGTAAACTAGAAGAGCTAGAGCCAAAATAACGAAAATCTGTGATCACTTCTAAAAATTGATTTTCTAAGGATTTTTATATAAAAACTTTAAATGCGTTTTTCTTGTAAACTAGAAGAGCTAGAGCCAAAATAACGAAAATCTGTGATCACTTCTAAAAATTGATTTTCTAAGGATTTTTATATAAAAACTTTAAATGCGTTTTTCTTGTAAACTAGAAGAGCTAGAGCCAAAATAACGAAAATCTGTGATCACTTCTAAAAATTGATTTTCTAAGGATTTTTATATAAAAACTTTAAATGCGTTTTTCTTGTAAGCTAGAAGAGCTAGAGCCAAAATAACGAAAATCTGTGATCACTTCTAAAAATTGATTTTCTAGGGATTTTTATATAAAAACTTAAATGCGTTTTCTTGTAAACTAGAAGAGCTAGAGCCAAAATAACGAAAATCTGTGATCACTTCTTAAAATTGATTTTGTTGGGATTTTTATATAAAAACTTTATATGCGTTTTTCTTGTAAACTAGAAGAGCTAGAGCCAAAATAACGAAAATCTGTGATCACTTCTAAAAATTGATTTTCTAAGGATTAAGAGCTAGAGCCAAAATAACGAAAATCTGTGATCACTTCTAAAAATTGATTTTCTAGGGATTTTTATATAAAAACTTTAAATGCGTTTTTCTTGTAAACTAGAAGAGCTAGAGCCAAAATAACGAAAATCTGTGATCACTTCTAAAAATTGATTTTGTTGGGATTTTTATATAAAAACTTTATATGCGTTTTTCTTGTAAACTAGAAGAGCTAGAGCCAAAATAACGAAAATCTGTGATCACTTCTAAAAATTGATTTTCTAAGGATTTTTATATAAAAACTTTAAATGCGTTTTCTTGTAAACTAGAAGAGCTAGAGCCAAAAATAACGAAAATCTGTGATCACTTCTAAAAATTGATTTTCTAGGGATTTTTATATAAAAACTTTAAATGCGTTTTTCTTGTAAACTAGAAGAGCTAGAGCCAAAATAACGAAAATCTGTGATCACTTCTAAAAATTGATTTTCTAGGGATTTTTATATAAAAACTTTAAATGCGTTTTTCTTGTAAACTAGAAGAGCTAGAGCCAAAATAACGAAAATCTGTGATCACTTCTAAAAATTGATTTTGTTGGGATTTTATATAAAAACTTTATATGCGTTTTTCTTGTAAACTAGAAGAGCTAGAGCCAAAATAACGAAAATCTGTTATCACTTCTAAAAATTGATTTTCTAAGGATTTTTATATAAAAACTTTAAATGCGTTTTTCTTGTAAACTAGAAGAGCTAGAGCCAAAATAACGAAAATCTGTGATCACTTCTAAAAATTGATTTTCTAGGGATTTTTATATAAAAACTTTAAATGCGTTTTTCTTGTAAACTAGAAGAGCTAGAGCCAAAATAACGAAAATCTGTGATCACTTCTAAAAATTGATTTTGTTGGGATTTTTATATAAAAACTTTATATGCGTTTTTCTTGTAAACTAGAAGAGCTAGAGCCAAAATAACGAAAATCTGTGATCACTTCTAAAAATTGGTTTTCTAGGGATTTTTATATAAAAACTTTAAATGCGTTTTTCTTGTAAACTAGAAGAGCTAGAGCCAAAATAACAAAAATCTGTGATCACTTCTAAAAATTGATTTTCTAGGGATTTTTATATAAAAACTTTAAATGCGTTTTTCTTGTAAACTAGAAGAGCTAGAGCCAAAATAACGAAAATCTGTGATCACTTCTAAAAATTGATTTTGTTGGGATTTTTATATAAAAACTTTATATGCGTTTTTCTTGTAAACTAGAAGAGCTAGAGCCAAAATAACGAAAATCTGTGATCACTTCTAAAAATTGATTTTCTAAGGATTTTTATATAAAAACTTTAAATGCGTTTTTCTTGTAAACTAGAAGAGCTAGAGCCAAAATAACGAAAATCTGTGATCACTTCTAAAATTGATTTTCTAAGGATTTTTATATGAAAAACTTCAAATGCGTTTTTCTTGTAAACTAGAAGAGCTAGAGCCAAAATAACGAAAATCTGTGATCACTTCTAAAAATTGATTTTCTAAGGATTTTTATATAAAAACTTTAAATGCGTTTTTCTTGTAAACTAGAAGAGCTAGAGCCAAAAAAACGAAAATCTGTGATCACTTCTAAAAATTGATTTTCTAAGGATTTTTATATAAAAACTTTAAATGCGTTTTTCTTGTAAGCTAGAAGAGCTAGAGCCAAAATAACGAAAATCTGTGATCACTTCTAAAAATTGATTTTCTAGGGATTTTTATATAAAAACTTTAAATGCGTTTTTCTTGTAAACTAGAAGAGCTAGAGCCAAAATAACGAAAATCTGTGATCACTTCTTAAAATTGATTTTGTTGGGATTTTTATATAAAAACTTTATATGCGTTTTTCTTGTAAACTAGAAGAGCTAGAGCCAAAATAACGAAAATCTGTGATCACTTCTAAAAATTGATTTTCTAAGGATTAAGAGCTAGAGCCAAAATAACGAAAATCTGTGATCACTTCTAAAAATTGATTTTCTAGGGATTTTTATATAAAAACTTTAAATGCGTTTTTCTTGTAAACTAGAAGAGCTAGAGCCAAAATAACGAAAATCTGTGATCACTTCTAAAAATTGATTTTGTTGGGATTTTTATATAAAAACTTTATATGCGTTTTTCTTGTAAACTAGAAGAGCTAGAGCCAAAATAACGAAAATCTGTGATCACTTCTAAAAATTGATTTTCTAAGGATTTTTATATAAAAACTTTAAATGCGTTTTTCTTGTAAACTAGAAGAGCTAGAGCCAAAATAACGAAAATCTGTGATCACTTCTAAAAATTGATTTTCTAGGGATTTTTATATAAAAACTTTAAATGCGTTTTTCTTGTAAACTAGAAGAGCTAGAGCCAAAATAACGAAAATCTGTGATCACTTCTAAAAATTGATTTTCTAGGGATTTTTATATAAAAACTTTAAATGCGTTTTTCTTGTAAACTAGAAGAGCTAGAGCCAAAATAACGAAAATCTGTGATCACTTCTAAAAATTGATTTTGTTGGGATTTTTATATAAAAACTTTATATGCGATTTTCTTGTAAACTAGAAGAGCTAGAGCCAAAATAACGAAAATCTGTTATCACTTCTAAAAATTGATTTTCTAAGGATTTTTATATAAAAACTTTAAATGCGTTTTTCTTGTAAACTAGAAGAGCTAGAGCCAAAATAACGAAAATCTGTGATCACTTCTAAAAATTGATTTTCTAGGGATTTTTATATAAAAACTTTAAATGCGTTTTTCTTGTAAACTAGAAGAGCTAGAGCCAAAATAACGAAAATCTGTGATCACTTCTAAAAATTGATTTTGTTGGGATTTTTATATAAAAACTTTATATGCGTTTTTCTTGTAAACTAGAAGAGCTAGAGCCAAAATAACGAAAATCTGTGATCACTTCTAAAAATTGGTTTTCTAGGGATTTTTATATAAAAACTTTAAATGCGTTTTTCTTGTAAACTAGAAGAGCTAGAGCCAAAATAACAAAAATCTGTGATCACTTCTAAAAATTGATTTTCTAGGGATTTTTATATAAAAACTTTAAATGCGTTTTTCTTGTAAACTAGAAGAGCTAGAGCCAAAATAACGAAAATCTGTGATCACTTCTAAAAATTGATTTTGTTGGGATTTTTATATAAAAACTTTATATGCGTTTTTCTTGTAAACTAGAAGAGCTAGAGCCAAAATAACGAAAATCTGTGATCACTTCTAAAAATTGATTTTCTAAGGATTTTTATATAAAAACTTTAAATGCGTTTTTCTTGTAAACTAGAAGAGCTAGAGCCAAAATAACGAAAATCTGTGATCACTTCTAAAAATTGATTTTCTAAGGATTTTTATATGAAAAACTTCAAATGCGTTTTTCTTGTAAACTAGAAGAGCTAGAGCCAAAATAACGAAAATCTGTGATCACTTCTAAAAATTGATTTTCTAAGGATTTTTATATAAAAACTTTAAATGCGTTTTTCTTGTAAACTAGAAGAGCTAGAGCCAAAATAACGAAAATCTGTGATCACTTCTAAAAATTGATTTTCTAAGGATTTTTATATAAAAACTTTAAATGCGTTTTTCTTGTAAACTAGAAGAGCTAGAGCCAAAATAACGAAAATCTGTGATCACTTCTAAGAATTGATTTTCTAAGGAAATGCGTTTTTCTTGTAAACTAGAAGAGCTAGAGCCAAAATAACGAAAATCTGTGATCACTTCTAAAAATTGATTTTCTAAGGATTTTTATATAAAAACTTTAAATGCGTTTTTCTTGTAAACTAGAAGAGCTAGAGCCAAAATAACGAAAATCTGTGATCACTTCTAAAAATTGATTTTCTAAGGATTTTTATATAAAAACTTTAAATGCGTTTTTCTTGTAAACTAGAAGAGCTAGAGCCAAAATAACGAAAATCTGTGATCACTTCTAAGAATTGATTTTCTAAGGATTTTTATATAAAAACTTTAAATGCGTTTTTCTTGTAAACTAGAAGAGCTAGAGCCAAAATAACGAAAATCTGTGATCACTTCTAAGAATTGATTTTCTAAGGATTTTTATATGAAAAACTTCAAATGCGTTTTTCTTGTAAACTAGAAGAGCTAGAGCCAAAATAACGAAAATCTGTGATCACTTCTAAAAATTGATTTTCTAAGGATTTTTATATGAAAAACTTCAAATGCGTTTTTCTTGTAAACTAGAAGAGCTAGAGCCAAAATAACGAAAATCTGTGATCACTTCTAAAAATTGATTTTCTAAGGATTTTTATATGAAAAACTTCAAATGCGTTTTTCTTGTAAACTAGAAGAGCTAGAGCCAAAATAACGAAAATCTGTGATCACTTCTAAAAATTAATTTTCTAAGGATTTTTATATAAAAACTTTAAATGCGTTTTTCTTGTAAACTAGAAGAGCTAGAGCCAAAATAACGAAAATCTGTGATCACTTCTAAAAATTAATTTTCTAAGGATTTTTATATAAAAACTTTAAATGCGTTTTTCTTGTAAACTAGAAGAGCTAGAGCCAAAATAACGAAAATCTGTGATCACTTCTAAAAATTAATTTTCTAAGGATTTTTATATAAAAACTTTAAATGCGTTTTTCTTGTAAACTAGAAGAGCTAGAGCCAAAATAACGAAAATCTGTGATCACTTCTAAAAATTAATTTTCTAAGGATTTTTATATAAAAACTTTAAATGCGTTTTTCTTGTAAACTAGAAGAGCTAGAGCCAAAATAACGAAAATCTGTGATCACTTCTAAAAATTGATTTTCTAAGGATTTTTATATAAAAACTTTAAATGCGTTTTTCTTGTAAACTAGAAGGGCTAGAGCCAAAATAACGAAAATCTGTGATCACTTCTAAAAATTGATTTTCTAAGGATTTTTATATAAAAACTTTAAATGCGTTTTTCTTGTAAACTAGAAGAGCTAGAGCCAAAATAACGAAAATCTGTGATCACTTCTAAAAATTGATTTTCTAAGGATTTTTATATGAAAAACTTCAAATGCGTTTTTCTTGTAAACTAGAAGAGCTAGAGCCAAAATAACGAAAATCTGTGATCACTTCTAAAAATTGATTTTCTAAGGATTTTTATATGAAAAACTTCAAATGCGTTTTTCTTGTAAACTAGAAGAGCTAGAGCCAAAATAACGAAAATCTGTGATCACTTCTAAAAATTGATTTTCTAAGGATTTTTATATGAAAAACTTCAAATGCGTTTTTCTTGTAAACTAGAAGAGCTAGAGCCAAAATAACGAAAATCTGTGATCACTTCTAAAAATTAATTTTCTAAGGATTTTTATATAAAAACTTTAAATGCGTTTTTCTTGTAAACTAGAAGAGCTAGAGCCAAAATAACGAAAATCTGTGATCACTTCTAAAAATTAATTTTCTAAGGATTTTTATATAAAAACTTTAAATGCGTTTTTCTTGTAAACTAGAAGAGCTAGAGCCAAAATAACGAAAATCTGTGATCACTTCTAAAAATTAATTTTCTAAGGATTTTTATATAAAAACTTTAAATGCGTTTTTCTTGTAAACTAGAAGAGCTAGAGCCAAAATAACGAAAATCTGTGATCACTTCTAAAAATTGATTTTCTAAGGATTTTTATATAAAAACTTTAAATGCGCTTTTCTTGTAAACTAGAAGAGCTAGAGCCAAAATAACGAAAATCTGTGATCACTTCTAAAAATTAATTTTCTAAGGATTTTTATATAAAAACTTTAAATGCGTTTTTCTTGTAAACTAGAAGAGCTAGAGCCAAAATAACGAAAATCTGTGATCACTTCTAAAAATTGATTTTCTAAGGATTTTTATATAAAAACTTTAAATGCGTTTTTCTTGTAAACTAGAAGAGCTAGAGCCAAAATAACGAAAATCTGTGATCACTTCTAAAAATTGATTTTCTAAGGATTTTTATATGAAAAACTTCAAATGCGTTTTTCTTGTAAACTAGAAGAGCTAGAGCCAAAATAACGAAAATCTGTGATCACTTCTAAAAATTGATTTTCTAAGGATTTTTATATGAAAAACTTCAAATGCGTTTTTCTTGTAAACTAGAAGAGCTAGAGCCAAAACAACGAAAATCTGTGATCACTTCTAAAAATTGATTTTCTAAGGATTTTTATATGAAAAACTTCAAATGCGTTTTTCTTGTAAACTAGAAGAGCTAGAGCCAAAATAACGAAAATCTGTGATCACTTCTAAAAATTAATTTTCTAAGGATTTTTATATAAAAACTTTAAATGCGTTTTTCTTGTAAACTAGAAGAGCTAGAGCCAAAATAACGAAAATCTGTGATCACTTCTAAAAATTGATTTTCTAAGGATTTTTATATAAAAACTTTAAATGCGTTTTTCTTGTAAACTAGAAGAGCTAGAGCCAAAATAACGAAAATCTGTGATCACTTCTAAAAATTGATTTTCTAAGGATTTTTATATGAAAAACTTCAAATGCGTTTTTCTTGTAAACTAGAAGAGCTAGAGCCAAAATAACGAAAATCTGTGATCACTTCTAAAAATTGATTTTCTAAGGATTTTTATATGAAAAACTTCAAATGCGTTTTTCTTGTAAACTAGAAGAGCTAGAGCCAAAATAACGAAAATCTGTGATCACTTCTAAAAATTGATTTTCTAAGGATTTTTATATGAAAAACTTCAAATGCGTTTTTCTTGTAAACTAGAAGAGCTAGAGCCAAAATAACGAAAATCTGTGATCACTTCTAAAAATTAATTTTCTAAGGATTTTTATATAAAAACTTTAAATGCGTTTTTCTTGTAAACTAGAAGAGCTAGAGCCAAAATAACGAAAATCTGTGATCACTTCTAAAAATTGATTTTCTAAGGATTTTTATATAAAAACTTTAAATGCGTTTTTCTTGTAAACTAGAAGAGCTAGAGCCAAAATAACGAAAATCTGCGATCACTTCTAAAAATTGATTTTCTAAGGATTTTTATATGAAAAACTTCAAATGCGTTTTTCTTGTAAACTAGAAGAGCTAGAGCCAAAATAACGAAAATCTGTGATCACTTCTAAAAATTGATTTTCTAAGGATTTTTATATGAAAAACTTCAAATGCGTTTTTCTTGTAAACTAGAAGAGCTAGAGCCAAAATAACGAAAATCTGTGATCACTTCTAAAAATTAATTTTCTAAGGATTTTTATATAAAAACTTTAAATGCGTTTTTCTTGTAAACTAGAAGAGCTAGAGCCAAAATAACGAAAATCTGTGATCACTTCTAAAAATTAATTTTCTAAGGATTTTTATATAAAAACTTTAAATGCGTTTTTCTTGTAAACTAGAAGAGCTAGAGCCAAAATAACGAAAATCTGTGATCACTTCTAAAAATTAATTTTCTAAGGATTTTTATATAAAAACTTTAAATGCGTTTTTCTTGTAAACTAGAAGAGCTAGAGCCAAAATAACGAAAATCTGTGATCACTTCTAAAAATTAATTTTCTAAGGATTTTTATATAAAAACTTTAAATGCGTTTTTCTTGTAAACTAGAAGAGCTAGAGCCAAAATAACGAAAATCTGTGATCACTTCTAAAAATTGATTTTCTAAGGATTTTTATATGAAAAACTTCAAATGCGTTTTTCTTGTAAACTAGAAGAGCTAGAGCCAAAATAACGAAAATCTGTGATCACTTCTAAAAATTAATTTTCTAAGGATTTTTATATAAAAACTTTAAATGCGTTTTTCTTGTAAACTAGAAGAGCTAGAGCCAAAATAACGAAAATCTGTGATCACTTCTAAAAATTGATTTTCTAAGGATTTTTATATGAAAAACTTCAAATGCGTTTTTCTTGTAAACTAGAAGAGCTAGAGCCAAAATAACGAAAATCTGTGATCACTTCTAAAAATTGATTTTCTAAGGATTTTTATATGAAAAACTTCAAATGCGTTTTTCTTGTAAACTAGAAGAGCTAGAGCCAAAATAACGAAAATCTGTGATCACTTCTAAAAATTGATTTTCTAAGGATTTTTATATGAAAAACTTCAAATGCGTTTTTCTTGTAAACTAGAAGAGCTAGAGCCAAAATAACGAAAATCTGTGATCACTTCTAAAAATTAATTTTCTAAGGATTTTTATATAAAAACTTTAAATGCGTTTTTCTTGTAAACTAGAAGAGCTAGAGCCAAAATAACGAAAATCTGTGATCACTTCTAAAAATTGATTTTCTAAGGATTTTTATATAAAAACTTTAAATGCGTTTTTCTTGTAAACTAGAAGAGCTAGAGCCAAAATAACGAAAATCTGTGATCACTTCTAAAAATTGATTTTCTAAGGATTTTTATATGAAAAACTTCAAATGCGTTTTTCTTGTAAACTAGAAGAGCTAGAGCCAAAATAACGAAAATCTGTGATCACTTCTAAAAATTGATTTTCTAAGGATTTTTATATGAAAAACTTCAAATGCGTTTTTCTTGTAAACTAGAAGAGCTAGAGCCAAAATAACGAAAATCTGTGATCACTTCTAAAAATTGATTTTCTAAGGATTTTTATATGAAAAACTTCAAATGCGTTTTTCTTGTAAACTAGAAGAGCTAGAGCCAAAATAACGAAAATCTGTGATCACTTCTAAAAATTAATTTTCTAAGGATTTTTATATAAAAACTTTAAATGCGTTTTTCTTGTAAACTAGAAGAGCTAGAGCCAAAATAACGAAAATCTGTGATCACTTCTAAAAATTAATTTTCTAAGGATTTTTATATAAAAACTTTAAATGCGTTTTTCTTGTAAACTAGAAGAGCTAGAGCCAAAATAACGAAAATCTGTGATCACTTCTAAAAATTAATTTTCTAAGGATTTTTATATAAAAACTTTAAATGCGTTTTTCTTGTAAACTAGAAGAGCTAGAGCCAAAATAACGAAAATCTGTGATCACTTCTAAAAATTAATTTTCTAAGGATTTTTATATAAAAACTTTAAATGCGTTTTTCTTGTAAACTAGAAGAGCTAGAGCCAAAATAACGAAAATCTGTGATCACTTCTAAAAATTGATTTTCTAAGGATTTTTATATAAAAACTTTAAATGCGTTTTTCTTGTAAACTAGAAGGGCTAGAGCCAAAATAACGAAAATCTGTGATCACTTCTAAAAATTGATTTTCTAAGGATTTTTATATAAAAACTTTAAATGCGTTTTTCTTGTAAACTAGAAGAGCTAGAGCCAAAATAACGAAAATCTGTGATCACTTCTAAAAATTGATTTTCTAAGGATTTTTATATGAAAAACTTCAAATGCGTTTTTCTTGTAAACTAGAAGAGCTAGAGCCAAAATAACGAAAATCTGTGATCACTTCTAAAAATTGATTTTCTAAGGATTTTTATATGAAAAACTTCAAATGCGTTTTTCTTGTAAACTAGAAGAGCTAGAGCCAAAATAACGAAAATCTGTGATCACTTCTAAAAATTGATTTTCTAAGGATTTTTATATGAAAAACTTCAAATGCGTTTTTCTTGTAAACTAGAAGAGCTAGAGCCAAAATAACGAAAATCTGTGATCACTTCTAAAAATTGATTTTCTAAGGATTTTTATATGAAAAACTTCAAATGCGTTTTTCTTGTAAACTAGAAGAGCTAGAGCCAAAATAACGAAAATCTGTGATCACTTCTAAAAATTAATTTTCTAAGGATTTTTATATAAAAACTTTAAATGCGTTTTTCTTGTAAACTAGAAGAGCTAGAGCCAAAATAACGAAAATCTGTGATCACTTCTAAAAATTAATTTTCTAAGGATTTTTATATAAAAACTTTAAATGCGTTTTTCTTGTAAACTAGAAGAGCTAGAGCCAAAATAACGAAAATCTGTGATCACTTCTAAAAATTAATTTTCTAAGGATTTTTATATAAAAACTTTAAATGCGTTTTTCTTGTAAACTAGAAGAGCTAGAGCCAAAATAACGAAAATCTGTGATCACTTCTAAAAATTAATTTTCTAAGGATTTTTATATAAAAACTTTAAATGCGTTTTTCTTGTTAACTAGAAGAGCTAGAGCCAAAATAACGAAAATCTGTGATCACTTCTAAAAATTGATTTTCTAAGGATTTTTATATAAAAACTTTAAATGCGTTTTTCTTGTAAACTAGAAGAGCTAGAGCCAAAATAACGAAAATCTGTGATCACTTCTAAAAATTGATTTTCTAAGGATTTTTATATGAAAAACTTCAAATGCGTTTTTCTTGTAAACTAGAAGAGCTAGAGCCAAAATAACGAAAATCTGTGATCACTTCTAAAAATTGATTTTCTAAGGATTTTTATATGAAAAACTTCAAATGCGTTTTTCTTGTAAACTAGAAGAGCTAGAGCCAAAATAACGAAAATCTGTGATCACTTCTAAGAATTGATTTTCTAAGGATTTTTATATAAAAACTTTAAATGCGTTTTTTTTGTAAACTAGAAGAGCTAGAGCCAAAATAACGAAAATCTGTGATCACTTCTAAAAATTGATTTTCTAAGGATTTTTATATAAAAACTTTAAATGCGCTTTTCTTGTAAACTAGAAGAGCTAGAGCCAAAATAACGAAAATCTGTGATCACTTCTAAAAATTGATTTTCTAAGGATTTTTATATAAAAACTTTAAATGCGTTTTTCTTGTAAACTAGAAGAGCTAGAGCCAAAATAACGAAAATCTGTGATCACTTCTAAGAATTGATTTTCTAAGGATTTTTATCTAAAAACTTTAAATGCGTTTTTCTTGTAAACTAGAAGAGCTAGAGCCAAAATAACGAAAATCTGTGATCACTTCTAAGAATTGATTTTCTAAGGATTTTTATATAAAAACTTTAAATGCGTTTTTCTTGTAAACTAGAAGAGCTAGAGCCAAAATAACGAAAATCTGTGATCACTTCTAAGAATTGATTTTCTAAGGATTTTTATATAAAAACTTTAAATGCGTTTTTCTTGTAAACTAGAAGAGCTAGAGCCAAAATAACGAAAATCTGTGATCACTTCTAAGAATTGATTTTCTAAGGATTTTTATATAAAAACTTTAAATGCGCTTTTCTTGTAAACTAGAAGAGCTAGAGCCAAAATAACGAAAATCTGTGATCACTTCTAAAAATTGATTTTCTAAGGATTTTTATATAAAAACTTTAAATGCGCTTTTCTTGTAAACTAGAAGAGCTAGAGCCAAAATAACGAAAATCTGTGATCACTTCTAAAAATTGATTTTCTAAGGATTTTTATATAAAAACTTTAAATGCGTTTTTCTTGTGAACTAGAAGAGCTAGAGCCAAAATAACGAAAATCTGTGATCACTTCTAAGAATTGATTTTCTAAGGATTTTTATATAAAAACTTTAAATGCGTTTTTCTTGTAAACTAGAAGAGCTAGAGCCAAAATAACGAAAATCTGTGATCACTTCTAAGAATTGATTTTCTAAGGATTTTTATATAAAAACTTTAAATGCGTTTTTCTTGTAAACTAGAAGAGCTAGAGCCAAAATAACGAAAATCTGTGATCACTTCTAAGAATTGATTTTCTAAGGATTTTTATATGAAAAACTTCAAATGCGTTTTTCTTGTAAACTAGAAGAGCTAGAGCCAAAATAACGAAAATCTGTGATCACTTCTAAAAATTGATTTTCTAAGGATTTTTATATGAAAAACTTCAAATGCGTTTTTCTTGTAAACTAGAAGAGCTAGAGCCAAAATAACGAAAATCTGTGATCACTTCTAAAAATTGATTTTCTAAGGATTTTTATATGAAAAACTTCAAATGCGTTTTTCTTGTAAACTAGAAGAGCTAGAGCCAAAATAACGAAAATCTGTGATCACTTCTAAAAATTGATTTTCTAAGGATTTTTATATGAAAAACTTCAAATGCGTTTTTCTTGTAAACTAGAAGAGCTAGAGCCAAAATAACGAAAATCTGTGATCACTTCTAAAAATTGATTTTCTAAGGATTTTTATATAAAAACTTTAAATGCGTTTTTCTTGTAAACTAGAAGAGCTAGAGCCAAAATAACGAAAATCTGTGATCACTTCTAAAAATTGATTTTCTAAGGATTTTTATATAAAAACTTTAAATGCGTTTTTCTTGTAAACTAGAAGAGCTAGAGCCAAAATAACGAAAATCTGTGATCACTTCTAAGAATTGATTTTCTAAGGATTTTTATATAAAAACTTTAAATGCGTTTTTCTTGTAAACTAGAAGAGCTAGAGCCAAAATAACGAAAATCGGTGATCACTTCTAAAAATTGATTTTCTAAGGATTTTTATATAAAAACTTTAAATGCGTTTTTCTTGTAAACTAGAAGAGCTAGAGCCAAAATAACGAAAATCTGTGATCACTTCTAAAAATTGATTTTCTAAGGATTTTTATATAAAAACTTTAAATGCGTTTTTCTTGTAAACTAGAAGAGCTAGAGCCAAAATAACGAAAATCTGTGATCACTTCTAAGAATTGATTTTCTAAGGATTTTTATATAAAAACTTTAAATGCGTTTTTCTTGTAAACTAGAAGAGCTAGAGCCAAAATAACGAAAATCTGTGATCACTTCTAAGAATTGATTTTCTAAGGATTTTTATATGAAAAACTTCAAATGCGTTTTTCTTGTAAACTAGAAGAGCTAGAGCCAAAATAACGAAAATCTGTGATCACTTCTAAAAATTGATTTTCTAAGGATTTTTATATGAAAAACTTCAAATGCGTTTTTCTTGTAAACTAGAAGAGCTAGAGCCAAAATAACGAAAATCTGTGATCACTTCTAAAAATTGATTTTCTAAGGATTTTTATATGAAAAACTTCAAATGCGTTTTTCTTGTAAACTAGAAGAGCTAGAGCCATAATAACGAAAATCTGTGATCACTTCTAAAAATTGATTTTCTAAGGATTTTTATATAAAAACTTTAAATGCGTTTTTCTTGTAAACTAGAAGAGCTAGAGCCAAAATAACGAAAATCTGTGATCACTTCTAAAAATTGATTTTCTAAGGATTTTTATATAAAAACTTTAAATGCGTTTTTCTTGTAAACTAGAAGAGCTAGAGCCAAAATAACGAAAATCTGTGATCACTTCTAAAAATTGATTTTCTAAGGATTTTTATATGAAAAACTTTAAATGCGTTTTTCTTGTAAACTAGAAGAGCTAGAGCCAAAATAACGAAAATCTGTGATCACTTCTAAAAATTGATTTTCTAAGGATTTTTATATGAAAAACTTTAAATGCGTTTTTCTTGTAAACTAGAAGAGCTAGAGCCAAAATAACGAAAATCTGTGATCACTTCTAAAAATTGATTTTCTAAGGATTTTTATATAAAAACTTTAAATGCGTTTTTCTTGTAAACTAGAAGAGCTAGAGCTAAAATAACGAAAATCTGTGATCACTTCTAAAAATTGATTTTCTAAGGATTTTTATATAAAAACTTCAAATGCGTTTTTCTTGTTGTTTACGTATGAAATACCCCAGTTCGGTGTTCAGTTAGTACGCGTAGATATATTTGACATTTCTTTTCTTTCTTTTCCTTCTATGCCTATGCTTTTTATGTTTGTATCGAAGCTCTTTTTTTTTCTGTAAAGTGATCATTGTTTATACGAACCCCAACCCGAACGTAAGTTTTTTGCGAAGCAACTAATAAACAATTTTTAAAAAAACCTCAACCCTTAACTTTTCTTTTTTTCCCGATTTTTATTTTTGAGGAAAATATTTCACCACAACATTTTTTGGTCCATACGAACCGGATAACCCATTCCCCAGTGAAATATTTTACTTTAAAAATATTTTTATTTTTCCAGTAAAATACCCGAAGAAAGAAGGCGCATATTTTGCCGGTGCATTCATTCTGATAAAAACCATTCGTTTTTAACATTAATTTTACCCTCCCCTGTTTAAAAAAAAAGGTAAGTCATTTGTGATAAATAGCAAGTGATTAAAGTGTTAAGAAGTGTTACAATATAGAATAAAAGTAAATAAAAATAAACCTTTTATTTACTTTTATATCTGCATAAAAACAGGAAAAAAAACCCCAGTGCATTTTTTACCAACAACATTTGCTAATTGTGCTAACATTCAGTTTCTAACATAAAGCTCTGTTTTGGTGTTAACTCGGTGTTAATATAAAACATTTAACAGCATAAACCCAGTGCTTGTTAAACTATTTTTACTCGCTATTTAGAAAATAAACAAAACAGACGGACGGCAGTGTTGTAAATTTTTTTAAGTATTAATTTTTATATTAATTAAATAAACATTTTTACGAAGCTTGATTTGAAGCGAAAAGTAATAAAAATTAATATTTTCTAAACTGCTGGCAAACTCACTCTCTCATGGTAAAAAGTGTTGTTTTTTATTGCTGTTGATATTGTTACATTGTTTTTATTTTGTAACACATATTACATTAGTGTTGCAGTGTTTCAGAGTTAACGAATAATACGATTATTCGGTAGATTTCAAGTATTTGTGCTATTTTTACCCACATTGTGATATTTTTACCCACATTGTGCTATTTTTACCCACATTAATTTGAATAAAACTTTGTACAGAGCGTGTAGTTTTTTTACGGTCTTGTTTGAATTAATTTAGAATAGTGCTTAGAATAATTTTTTTTCTAAATAATACTTCTATTCGCTATACCCGAAGCGAGTACTCGTGTTTTTTACTGTGCAACACTTTTGTAATAGGATCTTTTACGCCTTTTTATTTCTAAAAGTGCTTTTACACTGTGAGTAATTGCCATAATTTATGTTCTATAGAGAATATTTTTTATGGAATTGGCATTTGTATAAGTTTTTTTTTAATCTCAACCCGATTTTGTTTAAATAATTGAAGCTAACAGTGTACAATTACTTTTAATATTTTTAAATACAATCCAATATTTGATAAAGGGGATAAGCCGTACATTATTATATTTTTTAATTTAGTTTTTTGTGCGAAATAAACATATTTCTTGTTTCCCTACCCGTTAAACACCCCCTAATACCTTAGGTATTAGTTTTTTGCAGATTTTTACCCGTTTTTTTTAAATATTCTCAGCCTATTTCGATTTATTTTTCTTTTTTTTGAAAGATAAATATTTACCCTGTGGTTTTCAAGTTTTCCTAATAGTATATAAAAATCTTTATGCCCAAATCAATTTTTAAGATGGTGACCGTAAATGACTTAATTAGGAATTGTGACCGAATGGCTGAATTTGAAGCCTACGTTAGCATTATCCCGCCAGCGGAACATAGTGCTGCGTCTTTAGGTATTCACGAAAGGGAACTGCATCGTTTATGGGAAGTAGTCAGGGGATCATATGACTCTTTATTAGTTCTTGCTGAGAGTGATTCCAATATTCAGATTATTGAAGTGAAGCAAAAGTACATGAGTTCGTACGGTACCTATGTTAGAGGCGTGTCCTTCATATCAGGCCACTAAGAGCGTTTAAAAGAGTCCTTGAAAAATGAAAAGGCTCAGGAGCATAATTTCATTCCATCTGCCCATTTACCCCCCTGCGAAATAGATCCCTTTTACGGAGATTATTTAAAGTGGCCTTCATTCCGTGAATCATTTAAAAGTATGGTTGCGGATAACCCCAGAATAGACCCCGCTTCGAAGATGTACTATCTTCTACAGTATACTAAGGGAGAGCCGCATAAAATGATCCGTAATTGCCCATTGACAAGGGATGGCTTTCCCACAGCGTGGAGAAATCTTATGGACAGGTATGAGAACAAGCGTGTGCTCATTAACGCTCAGTTGAAAATTCTTTTGAATATTAGTCCGATTACCCGTGAAACTGGACCCAATATTAAAGAACTTCAGAGAACCATAAACGATTGTATCACTAACCTGTCGCTGCTCAATGTAAGTACCGATACCTGGGACGTACTTTTTGTTTATATCGCGTCTACAAAATTGCCCGATGCTACGTTAAGTCTTTGGGAGCAGTCTGAAAAACGCGATGCAGACATGCCAATATGGGCGGAAATGGACAAGTTCCTAACATTGCGTTATAAAACTCTGGAATCAGTTTATGATATTAAGGGATCGCATTCAAACCCCCCTCAAAACCCCGTTAAGAGTAGTAATTCTAGTAACTCGAAAAAGTCCTCAAATGATTCCAGAAATGTTAAAGCTTTTGTGACTAAGACGGAGCGTGGTCAGAATATGATTCAATGTGGCTTATGCCCAGATAAACACCCCCTTAGATTGTGTCCGGTATTTTAGGGACAGAGTGTTGAAGAGCGTATGGTGACAGTAGGCAGGCTGAAGTTTTGCACTAACTGTCTGGCATCTTCTCACGAATATAGGGCGTGTAAAAGCATACATGTTTGTTTCATGTGCAAACAGAAACACCACTCCCTTTTGCATAGGAATTCCGTTGCAAATAGTGTTACGTCGGTAGCTCGAAACCCTGGTCGCTCTAATAGTTCCATAGTTAACAACCCCGTAAATCCAAATGTGTCCCGTGCGACCGCCGTTAATTTTCCCCCTAACGATAACAGAAACTCAGGTCCCTCGGGTTCAAATTACAGTCCACCCCAAATCCACCCCGATGAAAGACCCTCCACTTCAAGCGCTGCTCGATCATTTCAGACTTACGCCTCACATGTGAATACAAATCCTCATTCCATGGTATTGCTAGGGACGACGACTTGTGAAGTTTCCGTCGGCGATATCAAATGTTTGGCACGAGCATTGATTGATCCTGCTTCTCAGGCAACTTTTATCTCTCAAAGGTTGCAGCGGAAACTTTGTTTGCCCACACGTTCGTCTGCCATGACGAAAATTACAGGCCTGAATGGCAGCTTAACTGCAACAACTTCTAAGATATGCTTTATTACAATTAGTTCAACCAGAAACCCCGATTTTGAAATTCAATGCGAAGCATACGTTGTAGAGAAGTTGACCGGCCGGTTGCCAACATGCTCATTTTCCAGTATCAGCTCAACCGATTTTCCCGATATTGGTAAAACTGATATTAAGTTAACACGCATGGATCTTCTTCTAGGGGGAGATGTTTACTCCCAGATATTATTACCCGAAGTTGAAAAACACCCAAGTGGCAACCTTGTAGCTCAGAACACTGTGTTTGGTTGGATTGTAACTGGTAAAGTTTTTCATGGCAACCCCCTGAACTCGGTTGAAACCTATTTCAACCACATTGATCTGAATAATCAACTCTCTCGTTTTTGGGAACTAGAAGAAGTTCCAAAGGCGACCCAGCTTACCGAATCTGAAAAGTTTTGCGAACAGCATTACAAGTCCACAACATACAGAAACCCGGATGGACGATACGTAGTGTCCTTACCCTTTAAACGGGAATTTCCGCTCAGCCTTTCTTTAGGAAAATCACGCGATAGCGCGTTGTCACAATTTAAGAGAAACGAAACTCGCCTTTTACGAAACCCCAATTTAAAGGTGCAATATGATAAAGTAATTAGTGAGTATGTTGAACTAGGTCACATACGCGAAGTCTACTCTGATAGTTCGGAAGTCACCTCATACTATTTACCCCATCATGCTGTGTTTAAACCCGACAGCTCGACTACAAAACTTCGTGTGGTATTTAACGCTTCCTGCCCATCGTCCAATGGCGTTAGCTTAAATGACATTTTATACCCTGGGCCAGTATTACAGGCGGACCTTACGGTTCTAATGTTGCGCTGGCGGCTTTACCGTTTTGTGTTTAACGCTGATATTGAGAAAATGTATCGGCAAATTTTAGTTCATCCCAGTCATACCCCCTTTCAACGGATATTGTTCCGTGAAAGTCCCGAAGTCGATGTCAAGGATTTCGAGCTTAAGACGGTCACGTTTGGAGTGAACTGTGCGCCGTATCTTGCCATTCGTACTCTGTTCCAATTGGCAAACGAATGCGAAGCTGAAAATCCTGCGGTGTCCGAAATATTGCGAACCCAAATGTACGTCGATGATGTTCTCGCTGGTTCTCATGAATTAGAAGAGGCGATCATACGGCGTAATGATCTGACGAAAGTTCTTGGTTCTGCTGGTTTCGTTCTGAGAAAATGGACGGCAAACCATAAACGCCTGTTAGAGGATTTACCCGGCGAGAATCTGCTATCCGCAAATTTCTTGAAATTTTCGGACGCAAGCACGACTAAGACACTTGGCTTGCGATGGAATGCGAGTTCCGATTGCTTTTATTTTAGGCTTGTACTGCAGCCAAACAGGGATTTTGTTACAAAGCGTGCGGTCTTGTCCGAAATAGCAAAGCTTTTCGACCCTGCTGGGTGGCTTTCTCCTAAAATTATTGTCGCTAAGATGATAATGCAGCAAATTTGGAAAGACAAGACGGATTGGGATGAATGTTTGACCCCCCAAACTCTAAAGAAATGGCACGCATTTTTAGAGGACTACCCGCAAATCGAGAAAATTAATATTCCAAGATGGGTTAATTTTCACCCCGATTTCGATATAGAGATTCATGGCTTTTGCGATGCTTCTGAAAAGGCATACGCTGCAACTTTATATATACGTGCGATTGGCCCCAGTAAAGAGATAACGACTCATTTACTGGCGGCAAAAACAAAAGTGGCGCCGGTAAAATGCGAGACATTACCCCGTCTAGAGCTCTGCGGAGCAGCATTATTGGCAAATATGGTGGAATCGTTGTGTAGTCAAATGGACTTGCTCAGGAAGAGGACCCATTTTTGGACTGATTCTACCATTGTGTTATCCTGGCTTCAAAAACCCCCGTGCCACTGGCCTACTTTTGTGGCAAATAGAGTTGCGTTGATTCTGAAAAAAGTTGGTAATGGGAATTGGTCTCATGTCGACTCTAAGAATAACCCCGCGGATATGGCAAGCCGCGGATCTCTAGCGCGGGATTTGATTGATAACTCCTTATGGTGGCATGGCCCGCAGTGGTTAAGCCAACCTAAGAAGAATTGGCCCCAATCTCAAATTAGTTATCACACCAATCTCGAGACAAAGAATATTATGACTTATTTTACACATACAAATAAACCGGATGATATACTCAAACGGTTTTCAAGTTTACCCCGAGCGTTCAGAGTCATTGCGTATATTTTTCGATTTTACCATAGTTTACGAAAATGTAATTTTTGCTATGACCCCCAGCAGTTGTCCAGATCGGAGATTGTATTTGTAAAAACCCGTTTAACCCTTTTATCTCAGCAGTGTTACTTTCCCGAATACTCCCAACTGTCGAAAGGCGAAAGTGTGTTCCGAGGGAGTAAATTGATTTCTTTGAATCCGTTTCTTGATTCGAGTGGGCTCATGAGAGTAAATGGTCGTTTATCCCAAGCCAAGGGTCTTACATTTGATGAACGGTTTCCGAAAATACTACCCTATTGCGCTCCTTTTACCCGACTGTACCTGGAATATGTCCACAGGTACTCGCTGCATGGTGGAAACTCTCTGCTAATGCGCATTGTAAGGATCGAATTTTGGGTTCCTAAACTCCGGAATTTGGTACGCAAGATCGTGAACAACTGTAGGGAATGTGTGATTCACCGTAAGCAAACCAGTCGTCAAATGATGGCTGCATTGCCTCCCGAAAGAACGTCTATTGGCAGACCCTTTGACCATTCTGGTGTCGATTTCGCGGGACCATTCGACATTAAGTCGTATAGTGGAAGAGGTTGTCGAATGTCAAAGGGTTATGTCGTAGTGTTTGTGTGCTTTGGCACAAAGGCAATTCATTTGGAAGTGACGGAGGATATGAGTTCAGAGGCATTTTTGGCAGCCTTTACCCGTTTTATTTCCCGTCGCTCGGCACCTCGGCATATGTATTCCGATAATGGTACAGCCTTTGTAGGAGCTGCGAAGTTACTTGCCATCGATCGGAGGAAGTTTTTACAAGAATTGAAAGGGAAAGTTCTTGCCCTTGACCACGAAAAACCTCTGGAGTGGCACTTTATCCCTCCTGGGGCCCCTCATATGGGGGGCTTATGGGAGGCTGGGGTAAAAAGTTTCAAGACCCATTTAAAAAGAATTTCTAGTTGTCAGAAATTTACGTACCCAGAGTTCGAGACAATGTTGACCCGCATTGAGGCCTGCTTGAATTCTAGACCCCTGTGCGCAATGAGCGATAACCCCACTGATTTAGTTCCTTTAACTCCTGGTCATTTTTTGGTTGGTGGTCCGTTGATAGGGCGGGCCGAACCAGAATCTTCGGACTTGTCCGTTAGTCTTGCCAACAGGTGGCAGAAGCTAAAGATTCTTCACCACCAGTTTGCCCTAAGGTGGAAAGAGGAATATTTAAAGGAGCTCCATAAACGCACAAAGTGGAAGCATCCTGAGAGTTGCTTTGTGGTAGATGATTTAGTTGTCGTCCGCCAGGACAATTTGCCTCCGAATTTATGGAGATTAGGTCGAGTAGAAAAGGTCTACTGTGGTCAGGATTCTAAAGTTAGGGTCGCTGACGTGAGGACAGCTTCCGGCAATATTACCCGGCCAATTGTGAAGCTTGTTCTCCTTCCTAATTCGAGCTCCAACTGATATGTTTTTTTCCTCTGTTGTTTTTTTGCACTCTAGGTTGTCAAAATGTCGAAGTCTGTTGCTCGCTTTGAGGTCCACCGTCCCAGTCAAGAGTCCACGGGTGATCAAGTCAAGGTAGCACTTACGCAGCGCGATGAGAGCTTACGGGATTGCCGTGTGTGTAAGAGGGAGCACGCTATTAGGAGATGCCCCAAATTTCGTAAAATGTCGGTCGGAGAGCGATGGAAAGTGGTAACGAAGCATCGTTACTGCTTTAACTGCCTTGCGCACTCGCACCTGAAGGACAAGTGTACCAGCAGGGACAGGTGCATGGAGTGCTTAGCTGAGCACCACACCCTTTTGCATCGGTTTAAAGGAGGCAAAGATAAACCCCGCACGGATGTCCAAGAAGGAGCAAACCCGAAATCGAAGAAGCAGCAGAAAAACCACAAGAAAGCCAAAAGGAATAAGAACAAAGATTACCATCACAAGAACCATGAAAGCCCCGAGCACCTACAGCAAAAAATACAACAACTTCAACAGCAGCTAGAACTATTGCAACAACAGGCGCAGCAAGGGCAACCTCGTTCCCAACAACTACATCCATTGCCACCACACGCTGCCACCATTGTAATAAACGTTCAAAATGGACGTTTGAATTGAAATCTGTTTTTTTTTACTTTATTTTGTTTTTCATTTTATTTTTTTTTTTTCGCAACATGGAATTACATTATTTTTTATATATGTATATTATACCATTTTTTTATTTTCTATTAACTTTTTTTTTGATTCCTGAATTAATTGTGCTAATTGAACCCTGTATTTTTTTTTTGAATTTTTTTTTTCTCCTTAGCCTCTTGTTGCACTCGTGCAAGGGGGGCGGGATGTTTACGTATGAAATACCCCAGTTCGGTGTTCAGTTAGTACGCGTAGATATATTTGACATTTCTTTTCTTTCTTTTCCTTCTATGCCTATGCTTTTTATGTTTGTATCGAAGCTCTTTTTTTTTTCTGTAAAGTGATCATTGTTTATACGAACCCCAACCCGAACGTAAGTTTTTTGCGAAGCAACTAATAAACAATTTTTAAAAAAACCTCAACCCTTAACTTTTCTTTTTTTCCCGATTTTTATTTTTGAGGAAAATATTTTTTAACATTAATTTTACCCTCCCCTGTTTAAAAAAAAAGGTAAGTCATTTGTGATAAATAGCAAGTGATTAAAGTGTTAAGAAGTGTTACAATATAGAATAAAAGTAAATAAAAATAAACCTTTTATTTACTTTTATATCTGCATAAAAACAGGAAAAAAAACCCCAGTGCATTTTTTACCAACAACATTTGCTAATTGTGCTAACATTCAGTTTCTAACATAAAGCTCTGTTTTGGTGTTAACTCGGTGTTAATATAAAACATTTAACAGCATAAACCCAGTGCTTGTTAAACTATTTTTACTCGCTATTTAGAAAATAAACAAAACAGACGGACGGCAGTGTTGTAAATTTTTTTAAGTATTAATTTTTATATTAATTAAATAAACATTTTTACGAAGCTTGATTTGAAGCGAAAAGTAATAAAAATTAATATTTTCTAAACTGCTGGCAAACTCACTCTCTCATGGTAAAAAGTGTTGTTTTTTATTGCTGTTGATATTGTTACATTGTTTTTATTTTGTAACACATATTACATTAGTGTTGCAGTGTTTCAGAGTTAACGAATAATACGATTATTCGGTAGATTTCAAGTATTTGTGCTATTTTTACCCACATTGTGATATTTTTACCCACATTGTGCTATTTTTACCCACATTAATTTGAATAAAACTTTGTACAGAGCGTGTAGTTTTTTTACGGTCTTGTTTGAATTAATTTAGAATAGTGCTTAGAATAATTTTTTTTCTAAATAATACTTCTATTCGCTATACCCGAAGCGAGTACTCGTGTTTTTTACTGTGCAACACTTTTGTAATAGGATCTTTTACGCCTTTTTATTTCTAAAAGTGCTTTTACACTGTGAGTAATTGCCATAATTTATGTTCTATAGAGAATATTTTTTATGGAATTGGCATTTGTATAAGTTTTTTTTTAATCTCAACCCGATTTTGTTTAAATAATTGAAGCTAACAGTGTACAATTACTTTTAATATTTTTAAATACAATCCAATATTTGATAAAGGGGATAAGCCGTACATTATTATATTTTTTAATTTAGTTTTTTGTGCGAAATAAACATATTTCTTGTTTCCCTACCCGTTAAACACCCCCTAATACCTTAGGTATTAGTTTTTTGCAGATTTTTACCCGTTTTTTTTAAATATTCTCAGCCTATTTCGATTTATTTTTCTTTTTTTTGAAAGATAAATATTTACCCTGTGGTTTTCAAGTTTTCCTAATAGTATATAAAAATCTTTATGCCCAAATCAATTTTTAAGATGGTGACCGTAAATGACTTAATTAGGAATTGTGACCGAATGGCTGAATTTGAAGCCTACGTTAGCATTATCCCGCCAGCGGAACATAGTGCTGCGTCTTTAGGTATTCACGAAAGGGAACTGCATCGTTTATGGGAAGTAGTCAGGGGATCATATGACTCTTTATTAGTTCTTGCTGAGAGTGATTCCAATATTCAGATTATTGAAGTGAAGCAAAAGTACATGAGTTCGTACGGTACCTATGTTAGAGGCGTGTCCTTCATATCAGGCCACTTAGAGCGTTTAAAAGAGTCCTTGAAAAATGAAAAGGCTCAGGAGCATAATTTCATTCCATCTGCCCATTTACCCCCCTGCGAAATAGATCCCTTTTACGGAGATTATTTAAAGTGGCCTTCATTCCGTGAATCATTTAAAAGTATGGTTGCGGATAACCCCAGAATAGACCCCGCTTCGAAGATGTTTTATCTTCTACAGTATACTAAGGGAGAGCCGCATAAAATGATCCGTAATTGCCCATTGACAAGGGATGGCTTTCCCACAGCGTGGAAAAATCTTATGGACAGGTATGAGAACAAGCGTGTGCTCATTAACGCTCAGTTGAAAATTCTTTTGAATATTAGTCCGATTACCCGTGAAACTGGACCCAATATTAAAGAACTTCAGAGAACCATAAACGATTGTATCACTAACCTGTCGCTGCTCAATGTAAGTACCGATACCTGGGACGTACTTTTTGTTTATATCGCGTCTACAAAATTGCCCGATGCTACGTTAAGTCTTTGGGAGCAGTCTGAAAAACGCGATGCAGACATGCCAATATGGGCGGAAATGGACAAGTTCCTAACATTGCGTTATAAAACTCTGGAATCAGTTTATGATATTAAGGGATCGCATTCAAACCCCCCTCAAAACCCCGTTAAGAGTAGTAATTCTAGTAACTCGAAAAAGTCCTCAAATGATTCCAGAAATGTTAAAGCTTTTGTGACTAAGACGGAGCGTGGTCAGAATATGATTCAATGTGGCTTATGCCCAGATAAACACCCCCTTAGATTGTGTCCGGTATTTTTGGGACAGAGTGTTGAAGAGCGTATGGTGACAGTAGGCAGGCTGAAGTTTTGCACTAACTGTCTGGCATCTTCTCACGAATATAGGGCGTGTAAAAGCATACATGTTTGTTTCATGTGCAAACAGAAACACCACTCCCTTTTGCATAGGAATTCCGATGCAAATAGTGTTACGTCGGTAGCTCGAAACCCTGGTCGCTCTAATAGTTCCATAGTTAACAACCCCGTAAATCCAAATGTGTCCCGTGCGACCGCCGTTAATTTTCCCCCTAACGATAACAGAAACTCAGGTCCCTCGGGTTCAAATTACAGTCCACCCCAAATCCACCCCGATGAAAGACCCTCCACTTCAAGCGCTGCTCGATCATTTCAGACTTACGCCTCACATGTGAATACAAATCCTCATTCCATGGTATTGCTAGGGACGACGACTTGTGAAGTTTCCGTCGGCGATATCAAATGTTTGGCACGAGCATTGATTGATCCTGCTTCTCAGGCAACTTTTATCTCTCAAAGGTTGCAGCGGAAACTTTGTTTGCCCACACGTTCGTCTGCCATGACGAAAATTACAGGCCTGAATGGCAGCTTAACTGCAACAACTTCTAAGATATGCTTTATTACAATTAGTTCAACCAGAAACCCCGATTTTGAAATTCAATGCGAAGCATACGTTGTAGAGAAGTTGACCGGCCGGTTGCCAACATGCTCATTTTCCAGTATCAGCTCAACCGATTTTCCCGATATTGGTAAAACTGATATTAAGTTAACACGCATGGATCTTCTTCTAGGGGAAGATGTTTACTCCCAGATATTATTACCCGAAGTTGAAAAACACCCAAGTGGCAACCTTGTAGCTCAGAACACTGTGTTTGGTTGGATTGTAACTGGTAAAGTTTTTCATGGCAACCCCCTGAACTCGGTTGAAACCTATTTCAACCACATTGATCTGAATAATCAACTCTCTCGTTTTTGGGAACTAGAAGAAGTTCCAAAGGCGACCCAGCTTACCGAATCTGAAAAGTTTTGCGAACAGCATTACAAGTCCACAACATACAGAAACCCGGATGGACGATACGTAGTGTCCTTACCCTTTAAACGGGAATTTCCGCTCAGCCTTTCTTTAGGAAAATCACGCGATAGCGCGTTGTCACAATTTAAGAGAAACGAAACTCGCCTTTTACGAAACCCCAATTTAAAGGTGCAATATGATAAAGTAATTAGTGAGTATGTTGAACTAGGTCACATACGCGAAGTCTACTCTGATAGTTCGGAAGTCACCTCATACTATTTACCCCATCATGCTGTGTTTAAACCCGACAGCTCGACTACAAAACTTCGTGTGGTATTTAACGCTTCCTGCCCATCGTCCAATGGCGTTAGCTTAAATGACATTTTATACCCTGGGCCAGTATTACAGGCGGACCTTACGGTTCTAATGTTGCGCTGGCGGCTTTATCGTTTTGTGTTTAACGCTGATATTGAGAAAATGTATCGGCAAATTTTAGTTCATCCCAGTCATACCCCCTTTCAACGGATATTGTTCCGTGAAAGTCCCGAAGTCGATGTCAAGGATTTCGAGCTTAAGACGGTCACGTTTGGAGTGAACTGTGCGCCGTATCTTGCCATTCGTACTCTGTTCCAATTGGCAAACGAATGCGAAGCTGAAAATCCTGCGGTGTCCGAAATATTGCGAACCCAAATGTACGTCGATGATGTTCTCGCTGGTTCTCATGAATTAGAAGAGGCGATCATACGGCGTAATGATCTGACGAAAGTTCTTGGTTCTGCTGGTTTCGTTCTGAGAAAATGGACGGCAAACCATAAACGCCTGTTAGAGGATTTACCCGGCGAGAATCTGCTATCCGCAAATTTCTTGAAATTTTCGGACGCAAGCACGACTAAGACACTTGGCTTGCGATGGAATGCGAGTTCCGATTGCTTTTATTTTAGGCTTGTACTGCAGCCAAACAGGGATTTTGTTACAAAGCGTGCGGTCTTGTCCGAAATAGCAAAGCTTTTCGACCCTGCTGGGTGGCTTTCTCCTAAAATTATTGTCGCTAAGATGATAATGCAGCAAATTTGGAAAGACAAGACGGATTGGGATGAATGTTTGACCCCCCAAACTCTAAAGAAATGGCACGCATTTTTAGAGGACTACCCGCAAATCGAGAAAATTAATATTCCAAGATGGGTTAATTTTCACCCCGATTTCGATATAGAGATTCATGGCTTTTGCGATGCTTCTGAAAAGGCATACGCTGCAACTTTATATATACGTGCGATTGGCCCCAGTAAAGAGATAACGACTCATTTACTGGCGGCAAAAACAAAAGTGGCGCCGGTAAAATGCGAGACATTACCCCGTCTAGAGCTCTGCGGAGCAGCATTATTGGCAAATATGGTGGAATCGTTGTGTAGTCAAATGGACTTGCTCAGGAAGAGGACCCATTTTTGGACTGATTCTACCATTGTGTTATCCTGGCTTCAAAAACCCCCGTGCCACTGGCCTACTTTTGTGGCAAATAGAGTTGCGTTGATTCTGAAAAAAGTTGGTAATGGGAATTGGTCTCATGTCGACTCTAAGAATAACCCCGCTGATATGGCAAGCCGCGGATCTCTAGCGCGGGATTTGATTGATAACTCCTTATGGTGGCATGGCCCGCAGTGGTTAAGCCAACCTAAGAAGAATTGGCCCCAATCTCAAATTAGTTATCACACCAATCTCGAGACAAAGAATATTATGACTTATTTTACACATACAAATAAACCGGATGATATACTCAAACGGTTTTCAAGTTTACCCCGAGCGTTCAGAGTCATTGCGTATATTTTTCGATTTTACCATAGTTTACGAAAATGTAATTTTTGCTATGACCCCCAGCAGTTGTCCAGATCGGAGATTGTATTTGTAAAAACCCGTTTAACCCTTTTATCTCAGCAGTGTTACTTTCCCGAATACTCCCAACTGTCGAAAGGCGAAAGTGTGTTCCGAGGGAGTAAATTGATTTCTTTGAATCCGTTTCTTGATTCGAGTGGGCTCATGAGAGTAAATGGTCGTTTATCCCAAGCCAAGGGTCTTACATTTGATGAACGGTTTCCGAAAATACTACCCTATTGCGCTCCTTTTACCCGACTGTACCTGGAATATGTCCACAGGTACTCGCTGCATGGTGGAAACTCTCTGCTAATGCGCATTGTAAGGATCGAATTTTGGGTTCCTAAACTCCGGAATTTGGTACGCAAGATCGTGAACAACTGTAGGGAATGTGTGATTCACCGTAAGCAACCCAGTCGTCAAATGATGGCTGCATTGCCTCCCGAAAGAACGTCTATTGGCAGACCCTTTGACCATTCTGGTGTCGATTTCGCGGGACCATTCGACATTAAGTCGTATAGTGGAAGAGGTTGTCGAATGTCAAAGGGTTATGTCGTAGTGTTTGTGTGCTTTGGCACAAAGGCAATTCATTTGGAAGTGACGGAGGATATGAGTTCAGAGGCATTTTTGGCAGCCTTTACCCGTTTTATTTCCCGTCGCTCGGCACCTCGGCATATGTATTCCGATAATGGTACAGCCTTTGTAGGAGCTGCGAAGTTACTTGCCATCGATCGGAGGAAGTTTTTACAAGAATTGAAAGGGAAAGTTCTTGCCCTTGACCACGAAAAACCTCTGGAGTGGCACTTTATCCCTCCTGGGGCCCCTCATATGGGGGGCTTATGGGAGGCTGGGGTAAAAAGTTTCAAGACCCATTTAAAAAGAATTTCTAGTTGTCAGAAATTTACGTACCCAGAGTTCGAGACAATGTTGACCCGCATTGAGGCCTGCTTGAATTCTAGACCCCTGTGCGCAATGAGCGATAACCCCACTGATTTAGTTCCTTTAACTCCTGGTCATTTTTTGGTTGGTGGTCCGTTGATAGGGCGGGCCGAACCAGAATCTTCGGACTTGTCCGTTAGTCTTGCCAACAGGTGGCAGAAGCTAAAGATTCTTCACCACCAGTTTGCCCTAAGGTGGAAAGAGGAATATTTAAAGGAGCTCCATAAACGCACAAAGTGGAAGCATCCTGAGAGATGCTTTGTGGTAGGTGATTTAGTTGTCGTCCGCCAGGACAATTTGCCTCCGAATTTATGGAGATTAGGTCGAGTAGAAAAGGTCTACTGTGGTCAGGATTCTAAAGTTAGGGTCGCTGACGTGAGGACAGCTTCCGGCAATATTACCCGGCCAATTGTGAAGCTTGTTCTCCTTCCTAATTCGAGCTCCAACTGATATGTTTTTTTCCTCTGTTGTTTTTTTGCACTCTAGGTTGTCAAAATGTCGAAGTCTGTTGCTCGCTTTGAGGTCCACCGTCCCAGTCAAGAGTCCACGGGTGATCAAGTCAAGGTAGCACTTACGCAGCGCGATGAGAGCTTACGGGATTGCCGTGTGTGTAAGAGGGAGCACGCTATTAGGAGATGCCCCAAATTTCGTAAAATGTCGGTCGGAGAGCGATGGAAAGTGGTAACGAAGCATCGTTACTGCTTTAACTGCCTTGCGCACTCGCACCTGAAGGACAAGTGTACCAGCAGGGACAGGTGCATGGAGTGCTTAGCTGAGCACCACACCCTTTTGCATCGGTTTAAAGGAGGCAAAGATAAACCCCGCACGGATGTCCAAGAAGGAGCAAACCCGAAATCGAAGAAGCAGCAGAAAAACCACAAGAAAGCCAAAAGGAATAAGAACAAAGATTACCATCACAAGAACCATGAAAGCCCCGAGCACCTACAGCAAAAAATACAACAACTTCAACAGCAGCTAGAACTATTGCAACAACAGGCGCAGCAAGGGCAACCTCGTTCCCAACAACTACATCCATTGCCACCACACGCTGCCACCATTGTAATAAACGTTCAAAATGGACGTTTGAATTGAAATCTGTTTTTTTTTACTTTATTTTGTTTTTCATTTTATTTTTTTTTTTTCGCAACATGGAATTACATTATTTTTTATATATGTATATTATACCATTTTTTTATTTTCTATTAACTTTTTTTTTGATTCCTGAATTAATTGTGCTAATTGAACCCTGTATTTTTTTTTTGAATTTTTTTTTTCTCCTTAGCCTCTTGTTGCACTCGTGCAAGGGGGGCGGGATGTTTACGTATGAAATACCCCAGTTCGGTGTTCAGTTAGTACGCGTAGATATATTTGACATTTCTTTTCTTTCTTTTCCTTCTATGCCTATGCTTTTTATGTTTGTATCGAAGCTCTTTTTTTTTCTGTAAAGTGATCATTGTTTATACGAACCCCAACCCGAACGTAAGTTTTTTGCGAAGCAACTAATAAACAATTTTTAAAAAAACCTCAACCCTTAACTTTTCTTTTTTTCCCGATTTTTATTTTTGAGGAAAATATTTCACCACAACACTTGTAAACTAGAAGAGCTAGAGCTAAAATAACGAAAATCTGTGATCACTTCTAAAAATTGATTTTCTAAGGATTTTTATATAAAAACTTTAAATGCGTTTTTCTTGTAAACTAGAAGAGCTAGAGCTAAAATAACGAAAATCTGTGATCACTTCTAAAAATTGATTTTCTAAGGATTTTTATATGAAAAACTTCAAATGCGTTTTTCTTGTAAACTAGAAGAGCTAGAGCCAAAATAACGAAAATCTGTGATCACTTCTAAAAATTGATTTTCTAAGGATTTTTATATGAAAAACTTCAAATGCGTTTTTCTTGTAAACTAGAAGAGCTAGAGCCAAAATAACGAAAATCTGTGATCACTTCTAAAAATTGATTTTCTAAGGATTTTTATATGAAAAACTTCAAATGCGTTTTTCTTGTAAACTAGAAGAGCTAGAGCCAAAATAACGAAAATCTGTGATCACTTCTAAAAATTGGATTTTCTAAGGATTTTTATAAAAAAAACTTTAAATGCGTTTTTCTTGTAAACTAGAAGAGCTAGAGCCAAAATAACGAAAATCTGTGATCACTTCTAAAAATTGGATTTTCTAAGGATTTTTATAAAAAAAACTTTAAATGCGTTTTTCTTGTAAACTAGAAGAGCTAGAGCCAAAATAACGAAAATCTGTGATCACTTCTAAAAATTGGATTTTCTAAGGATTTTTATATGAAAAACTTTAAATGCGTTTTTCTTGTAAACTAGAAGAGCTAGAGCCAAAATAACGAAAATCTGTGATCACTTCTAAAAATTGGATTTTCTAAGGATTTTTATATGAAAAACTTTAAATGCGTTTTTCTTGTTAACAAGAAGAGCTAGAGCCAAAATAACGAAAATCTGTGATCACTTCTAAAAATTGGATTTTCTAAGGATTTTTATAAAAAAAACTTTAAATGCGTTTTTCTTGTAAACTAGAAGAGCTAGAGCCAAAATAACGAAAATCTGTGATCACTTCTAAAAATTGGATTTTCTAAGGATTTTTATAAAAAAAACTTTAAATGCGTTTTTCTTGTAAACTAGAAGAGCTAGAGCCAAAATAACGAAAATCTGTGATCACTTCTAAAAATTGGATTTTCTAAGGATTTTTATATGAAAAACTTTAAATGCGTTTTTCTTGTTAACTAGAAGAGCTAGAGCCAAAACAACGAAAATCTGTGATCACTTCTAAAAATTGGACTTCCTAAGGATTTTTATAAAAACAACTTTAATTGCGTTTTTCTTGTAAACTAGAAGAGCTAGAGCCAAAATAACGAAAATCTGTGATCACTTCTAAAAATTGGATTTTCTAAGGATTTTTATAAAAAAAACTTTAAATGCGTTTTTCTTGTAAACTAGAAGAGCTAGAGCCAAAATAACGAAAATCTGTGATCACTTCTAAAAATTGGATTTTCTAAGGATTTTTATAAAAAAAACTTTAAATGCGTTTTTCTTGTAAACTAGAAGAGCTAGAGCCAAAATAACGAAAATCTGTGATCACTTCTAAAAATTGGATTTTCTAAGGATTTTTCTAAAAAAAACTTTAAATGCGTTTTTCTTGTAAACTAGAAGAGCTAGAGCCAAAATAACGAAAATCTGTGATCACTTCTAAAAATTGGATTTCCTAAGGATTTTTATAAAAAAAACTTTAAATGCGTTTTTCTTGTAAACTAGAAGAGCTAGAGCCAAAATAACGAAAATCTGTGATCACTTCTAAAAATTGGATTTCCTAAGGATTTTTATAAAAAAAACTTTAAATGCGTTTTTCTTGTAAACTAGAAGAGCTAGAGCCAAAATAACGAAAATCTGTGATCACTTCTAAAAATTTGATTTCCTAAGGATTTTTATAAAAAAAACTTTAAATGCGTTTTTCTTGTAAACTAGAAGAGCTAGAGCCAAAATAACGAAAATCTGTGATCACTTCTAAAAATTGGAGTTTCTAAGGATTTTTATAAAAAAAACTTTAAATGCGTTTTTCTTGTAAACTAGAAGAGCTAGAGCCAAAATAACGAAAATCTGTGATCACTTCTAAAAATTGGATTTTCTAAGGATTTTTATAAAAAAAACTTTAAATGCGTTTTTCTTGTAAACTAGAAGAGCTAGAGCCAAAATAACGAAAATCTGTGATCACTTCTAAAAATTGGATTTTCTAAGGATTTTTATATGAAAAACTTTAAATGCGTTTTTCTTGTAAACTAGAAGAGCTAGAGCCAAAATAACGAAAATCTGTGATCACTTCTAAAAATTGGATTTTCTAAGGATTTTTATATGAAAAACTTTAAATGCGTTTTTCTTGTTAACAAGAAGAGCTAGAGCCAAAATAACGAAAATCTGTGATCACTTCTAAAAATTGGATTTTCTAAGGATTTTTATAAAAAAAACTTTAAATGCGTTTTTCTTGTAAACTAGAAGAGCTAGAGCCAAAATAACGAAAATCTGTGATCACTTCTAAAAATTGGATTTTCTAAGGATTTTTATATGAAAAACTTTAAATGCGTTTTTCTTGTTAACTAGAAGAGCTAGAGCCAAAATAACGAAAATCTGTGATCACTTCTAAAAATTGGATTTCCTAAGGATTTTTATAAAAAAAACTTTAAATGCGTTTTTCTTGTTAACTAGAAGAGCTAGAGCCAAAATAACGAAAATCTGTGATCACTTCTAAAAATTGGATTTCCTAAGGATTTTTATAAAAAAAACTTTAAATGCGTTTTTCTTGTAAACTAGAAGAGCTAGAGCCAAAATAACGAAAATCTGTGATCACTTCTAAAAATTGGATTTTCTAAGGATTTTTATATGAAAAACTTTAAATGCGTTTTTCTTGTTAACTAGAAGAGCTAGAGCCAAAATAACGAAAATCTGTGATCACATCTAAAAATTGGATTTTCTAAGGATTTTTAAAAAAAAAACTTTAAATGCGTTTTGCTTGTAAACTAGAAGAGCTAGAGCCAAAATAACGAAAATCTGTGATCACTTCTAAAAATTGGATTTTCTAAGGATTTTTATATGAAAAACTTTAAATGCGTTTTTCTTGCTAACTAGAAGAGCTAGAGCCAAAATAACGAAAATCTGTGATCACTTCTAAAAATTGGATTTTCTAAGGATTTTTATAAAAAAAACTTTAAATGCGTTTTTCTTGTAAACTAGAAGAGCTAGAGCCAAAATAACGAAAATCTGTGATCACTTCTAAAAATTGGATTTTCTAAGGATTTTTATATGAAAAACTTTAAATGCGTTTTTCTTGTTAACTAGAAGAGCTAGAGCCAAAATAACGAAAATCTGTGATCACTTCTAAAAATTGGATTTCCTAAGGATTTTTATAAAAAAAACTTTAAATGCGTTTTTCTTGTAAACTAGAAGAGCTAGAGCCAAAATAACGAAAATCTGTGATCACTTC